>JASDQU011249697.1:0-15155 GCA_032191745.1 Picea mariana
TCGTTGATTTGGAAAAACATTAAGGGGATCCTCACTTTCGAAGATTTCTCCTGTTAACTCCTCGAAGCTTGTCTTCCTCCAAACCTTTAACTCTTTAAAGGGTTTTCTTCGACACTTAGTCAGATTTTGGATCTGTGCACACCTTGTAGCAGACCTTCACACACACTTCTATGAGAAACCTTTCGAGCTATGCCTCCTGATCTTCTGAATCAAAGACTCGGTCGGCGCACTCCTTGCGGACGATATGCACACTCTTCATACAAATTCCATGTTATCTCTTCTGAACTCTGAGTCAAATCAAACTCTGTCAATGCACTCCTTGTGTAAGATCATGGAAGAGAAACAAGTGAAACTTATCTAATGTTTCACAGATCCATACATTCAACAGTTTAACTCATACATTCATGAAACACAAAATAGCATAAAAGATTTAAGAAACAATAACGCCACACATTTGGATCAATATCCCTATGTTATTTTCATTCAAATATAAAATGACTATAGCTAGGATAAAACAAAAATAACTAAAATTCATCAACAACTGAATCACAGCAACCTCCAAATAATTTTTCATCTACCATCGTATCCAGTAGCCTAATCTCCAGCAACCTCTTTTGGCCATACAACACTTCTACTTTTACCAAAGGGTTCTTAGGGTTCCCTCCGACTACCTATCTTCTCGAAGTAAAAACCAACTACTCTTTAACCACCGTTACATTAAAGTCTAAGATTGAAACTCCCATATCTCTTGCGATCGTTCAACTTCCATTGTTTTGATCTTCTTCATTTTTCAATCCATTCAAAAAATATTTGCAGGAAACGTCAGTGTTTAAGATTCCAAAGTGATTCAAAAAGGTGCGCTAGGGCATTGAGTTGTCTCTCCACGTGTGCTCTGCTGACGATGCTCCTGCATCATACTCCACTGGACAAAAATTCATGGACTCATGTCCATGAGCTCCTGCACTGACTTCCCATGCTTTTGGATATCATCTTCATTTACCCAACTGACATCTTCTATTGGGTGTCATTTCTATAAATTCTAACCTTGTACAATATCTATTGCAAACAGATATTCAGAAAAGAACAGAAAAGATACAATGTCAAATACAAACATTACACAGAGATTTTTCCCCTTGAAACCCAAACCGGGAAAACCAGCATATTCTATATTCATTCATTGTGTTACAATTTTTACAATACAAAATACATATAGGAGCCAGCGGCATCCAAAACCGTAATTCAATGACCTGGATTAGTCCAAATCCCTAATTCCTTAAACGGAAATAGAAAACCATCGGCAAAGAAACCATGTGCCAAAAAACCACCTAAATATAATGCGGTCCTGATGCCAAAAAAAAAAAATTGGGGGCGCTGCCCCAAACCCCTGCGCGCCCAATGCAGATGCTCAGACACTACCACTCATGCAAAGAATATAACACATACCCAACACTTTCCACTTCACCAAATACTCCAAATAAATCTTTCTCCTAGTCTTCTTACTGATCCTCTAATCAATGATCTTCTCCATCTGTGGATTTTCTGCTACATGCATCTGCTTCTCCCACTGAATCTCTTTATGGTCTCTCGATTCTTTTTTGTCATCTTCCTTGTAAGGATACATGTCTAAAACATTAAATATGGGTGATATACAAACATCCTCCGGCAACTCTATCTCATAAGAATTGGCACCAAATTTCCTTAGGATCTTTCATAGTCCTATCTTCTTCAGCTTTAGTTTGTTATATGTTCCTCTTGGGAACCTTTCCTTCCTGAGATGTGTTAAAACTTAATCTCCTACTTCAAATTGAATTTCTCTCCTATGTTGATCAACTCTTTGTTTAAACTCTCTGTTGTTGTTCTTCAACTACTCCTTGATCTGATTATGAAGCTTCTGCATTTCTGCAGCGACGTCTTCTGCTCTAGCACTTCTGAATTCACTCTGCTTCAAATCTCTCAATTCTGATACTCCTCTTAGCTTCATTCCGTACAATATCTGAAATGGAATCTTTCCTGTACTTTTGTTCACTGATTCATTGTATGTAAACTTTGCTTGTGACAGAATTTGATCCCACTAGCTATGATGTTCAGTGACCAAACTCCTCAGCAAATCTCCTAAACTTCGATTCACCACTTCAGTCTGTCCATCCATTTGAGGGTGATATGCATAACTAAAGGATAATTATGTTCCCAATTTCTTCCACAATGTTCTCAAGAAATGACCAGCAAATTTAGTGTCCCTATCTGAGACGATACTCTTGGGAAACCCATGAAGTCTCACAACTTCCCTGAAAAACAAATTTGCAATGTGTGTTGCATCACTAGTCTTTTGGCATGGGATAAAGTGTGCCATATTTGAGAATCTATCAACTACAACAAATATGGAATCACTTCCCCCTTGGGTTCTTATAAATCCCAACACAAAATCCATGCTTATTGCATCCCAGGGCCTATCTGGAATAGGCAATGGCTGATACAATCTAGTGTTATGTTTCTTTCCTTTTTCATACTAGCAAATCTTACATATGTTCACAAACTTCTTCACCTCTGCTCTCATACCTGACCAATAGTATGAACTGTTCAACTGTGGAAATGTTTTTTCATGGACGAAATGTCCAGCTAGACCCCCACTATGCTTTTCCTTCAGCAGATTCTCTCTCATCGAGCACTTTGGTATGCACAACTGGCAACCTTTGAACATCAATCCATATTGAATTAGGTACTCTTTCCACTGGCGTTTATCTCTAAGTATAGGATTCACACATGCTTCATATGCCTCTTTAAAATTCAGATCATCCCCATACATATCCTTAAGGTGCTCAGACCCTAAGGTCTTCACTTGAAATTCCTGCAGAATTAGACATCTCCTGCTCAATGCATCAACAACCTTGTTATCATTACCAAAAATATGTTTAATGAAAAAAGTGAAATTTTGCATAAACTCTATCCACTTAGCATGTCTCTGATTTAACTTCTCCTGTCTGGTTATGAATTGTAAATCCTGATTATCCCTATACAAAGCAAATTCTTTTGGAACAAGGTAGTGCCTCCATTTCTTCAAGACTTGAATTATTGCATAAAATTCCTTATCATATGTGGAGTACTTTTTCTTAGTGTCATTCATCTTCTCACTGAAATATGCAATAGATCTATTATCTTGGCTCAAAAGTGCTCCAATTGCAACTCCACTAGCATCACATCTTACTTGAAATGTCATCTCGAAATCTGGCAAGACTAGAATTGGTTGTTCCGTTATATTATCCTTTAATATATTGAAGTTTTTCTTAGCCTCTTCTTTCCATTTGAAAGACTTATGTATTTTATTCACTGTATCCATCATTTGTGCACCAATCCCACTGAAATCTCTTATGAACTTCCAATAGAAACTAGTTAATCCATGGAGGCTTCTCACCTCAAATATGCTTCTTGGTGACGGTCATTCTCTGATTTCTCTCACCTTTTCTGGATCCATATTCAATTCATTCGAAGAGATGACAAAACCCAAGTAAATGAGTTATGTCTTCATAAAATAGGATTTCTTTAAATTTATCAGCAGATTCTCCCATTGCAACCTCCTCATCACTAATGTTAAGAACCTTAGATGCTCTTCTTCAGTTTTACTGAAGACTAGTAAATCATCCAGATATACAATAACAATCTTACCAATGAAATATTTCAACACGTCATTCATCAACCTCATAAAATTACTCAGGGAATTTCTTAAACCAAACGACATAACAATCCATTCATACAACCCCTCATTTGTCTTGAAGGATTTTTTCCATTCATCACCTTCTCTCATCCTTATCTGGTGATATCCACTTTTAAAATTTGTCTTTCCAAAAAAAAAATCTCCACTTAAACAATCCATTAAGTCATCCATCCTTAGCAAAGGAAATATGTACCTGATGGTGATCTTATTGATGGATATTGAGTCTGTACACATTCTCCATCCTCCATCCTTCTTCGGACTCAACACAGTTGGTACCGTGCATGGGCTCAAGATTTCTCTGACCAATCCCTTGTCTAATAAATCTTGGACTTGTCTTTTTACCTCCTCATTCTCTTGAGGTATCAATCTGTATGTCGCTTTATTTGGCAGACTTGCTCCTGGTATTAGATCAATGGGGTGACTAATACTCCTAATGGGTGGCAATGAATTAGGTAACTCATCCACTACTATGTCAGCAAAATTCTCCAGTAGCTCCTGAAATTCCTCAGGAAAATAATCCATAGAAGTACTTGTAAGGAAAACACTGGGTTTCCTCAACACAACAAACTTCATCTCCTATTCCTTCTTAACTTCACTCAGGAGTTCCTTCCCACTCATGAGAAGCATACTTGTGTTGGCTTCTTCCTTTACTTTCTTCTCTTGTATTGGCAATAACATGTGTGTCCTACCATTCTTCTCCAAAGTACAAGTGTTTTTTCTCCCATCATGAATGACATTCCTGTCAAACTGCCATGGTCTCCCCAACAAAACTTGACATACATCCATGGGAATCACATCACACATAATTTCATCTCTCTATCCTCCTATTTTAAATTCAACGAGGGATTTTTTAGTGACCATTACCTAGTGACCTTTCTACAACCATGAGACTTTATATGGTTTTGGATGTGCAGTTGTGTCCAGCTCCAATTTCTCCACCATCTCTGTGGATACTAAGTTATCAGTGCTCCCACTGTCAATTATCACTTTGCATAGCTTATCTTTAGTCTTGCAAGTAGTCCTGAATAAATTGTTCCTCTGCACTGACTTTTCAACCTCTTGCTCTGGCTTTAAGATAATCTTCTTCAATATCAGATATCTTCCATCTTTTGTACCTTCTTCTTCAACATTCATCTTCTATGCTTCTGAAATGTGAGATTCACCTCCTTCTTTCTTTTTCTCAAGGCATTCCCAAGACATGTGTCCTGTCTTTCCACATGCATAACACCTTACCTCTCCCCCTTTGCCTCTTCCTCTTCCTCTAGGAAAAGAATTTCTTCCACCACTCTGTCCCCCTCAGGAACTTTCTCCTCTTTCTGAGTGACTATGTGGTTTTCCAGTCTTACCCTTAGGCTTGTGTGTCTAGTCCTGGGAAATTCCCTTACCTTTATTTGGGCTTCTACCTCTGTTTCGCTGGCTCTATTTCCTGGCCAACTTCTCTTCTGCCTTCAGTGCAATCCAATAAGCACCATCCATTGTCCTCGCTATCATCATGATGGTTTCATCCTAGATCTCATACCTCAAGACATTTATATACCTGGAAACTTTTTCATCATCTTTCTCTCTCTGTCTAGTTCTGATGTTCAGTCTGTAAAACTCCTATGTGTACTCTTTCACTGTCATTCCCTTCTGTCTCAAGTTCTACAACCTCCTGAACATATTTATCTGATAGTCGTTGGGTATGAACTTAGCCTTCAACTTGGATACCATTCTATCCCAACTGATAATATTTTTCTTACCTTTGCTTCATCTGTCAACCTGCAATTCATCCCACCATAGTGTTGCATGTCTGCCTAATTTGGTGATAGCATGTCTCACCTTCTTCTCCTCATCGATGTCTTCATAGTTGAAATACTTGTCCATTGCACATATACAATCAAGCAATTATTCAACGTCTAAGTTTCCTCGATACATCAGGATGTCTATCTTTTCTCTAGCTCCCAATTTGACAACTGCTTTCAGCAAGCATTCCTCAGTATCATCTTCCCCTGTAGCTTCTTAAACCTTTGTTTCTTTTTTTTCTGCATCATTGACGTCTCCAACATCATGTTCTCTCCTTTGCGATGTATCCATTGCATCCAACCTTGCGTGAAGTTCTCTCATTTCTCTTTCTACAGCTCGATTTGCTACAGGCGGCTCTGCACATCTTCTAGGTGGCATTGTGATGATGTATCTGATGCCACTTGATGATATCAACCTACTTCTTTGTCTCCTCTACCTACAGAAATCAATTATGTGGCTCTAATACCACTTGATGCAGACCTGCCTTCTCTCCTCGGGGTTGCATGACCTCCTAGTCAAGGATCTTCGACTCTCCGAGATGGATTAGCTCCTTTAGGCCTTGTTGGCTCTGAACTAAATTAAACATAGGCCCTTTTATCACCTTAGGCGTGGTTTACATGGAACGTGCAAACCCGTTTCCTTAGCGCTTTAAAATCTTGGAATTTTGGGTGTTATCTCCTTTATGCTATACCTCCTCCACATGCGACCTTGGCTATGACCTAGGGCTCAATCCCCTAAGCACTTCATAACTTTGGGTTTCAGAGATCTTAGCAACAATTGTACCCTTTTTGTCTGAACCTCGAATCGCGAACTCGTCTGGGAAGATCTATGGTTCTCGTCTCTTCCATAGCCAATGGTTATGATCCATTCAGACTCTGGTATTTGGGAGTTCCCCATGTCCTGACACTCCTCTTCTCTGAATTATTATGTACCCATAATCTTAGATCAAGTGCCACACGCCTCTCTTGATCGACGACGGAGTTTCGCCCCTTGCTCCTCTTTGGGAGATCTCTCTTTCCCCTAAGCTATTCTTTGAATCTCATAAACTAGTGATGCATGTCCTTATAGATCGACGATTGGGATCTCTTCATCGCTTCAGACTTCTGTGTTTTTCACCCTTCTACAACCCAAACCTTATGATTTACGAAATCCCGAAAGAGATTACGACTAACCACCGTGCAACTCTCCCAGTTCTGACGGTCTAGAATGATCCTTCTTCCTCCTTAAGGGATCTTGATCATTGATTTGGAAAAACCTTAAGGGGCTCCTCCCTTTCGAAGATTTATCCCGTTAACTCTTCAAATCTTGTCTTCCTCCAAACCTTTAACTCTTTAAATGGTTTTCTTCGACAATTATTCAAATTTTGGATCTGTGCACACCTTGCAACAGACCTTCACACACACTTCTACGAGCAACCTCTTGAGCTTCTAAATCAAAGACTCTGTCGATGCACTCATTGAGGACGATATGCACACTCTACATACAAATTTCACGTTATCTCTCCTTAACTCTTATTCGAATCAGACTCTGTCAACGCACTCCTTGTAGACAATATGCACTCCTTGCGTAAGCTCGTGGAAGAGAAACAAGTGAAACTTATCTAATGTTTCACAAATTCATACATTCAACAGTATAACTCATACATTCATGAAACAAAAAATAATAGAAAAGATTTAAGCAACAATAAAACCACACATTTGGATCAATATCCCTCTGTTATCTTCATTCAAATGTAAAATGGCTACAACTATGATAAAACAACAATAACTAAAATTCAACAACAACTAAATCACAACAACCTCCTACTAATTTTTCAACTACGATCGTATCCAGTAGCTTAATCTCCAACAACCTATTTTGGGCATACAACACTTCTACTTATACTAGAGGTTTCCTAGGGTTCCCTCTGACTACTTATCTTCTCGAAGTAAAAACTAACTACTCCTTATGCACCGTTACATTAAAGTTTAAGAGTGAAACTCTCAGATCTCTCACGATCGTTCAACTTCCAGCGTTTTGATCTTCTTCAGTTTTCAATCCATTCAAAAAAGATTTGCAAGAAACACCAGCGTTTAAGATTCCAAAATGATTCAAAAAGGCGCGTTAGGGCATTGAGTTGTCTCTCCACGTGTGCTCTACTGACGATGGTCCTGCATCAGTGGGATGCACTACATTTATACATTGCAAATAATTTCAATTAAATGAATGTATGGATAGAATGATGTAATGAAGTTAACCATAGTTTATCATGTAGTGGGATGACATAGTTGATTAGAAAAGCTTATGTGAGTAAGGATACAAATTTAACGCAAAATAAAATTGATCTAGCATATGGCACAAAAGATAAAAAGGTAGGCATTACCCATTGATTTTTAGTTGTGATTTCCCATTTATGTTTTGTTTTTTGGTCTCTCAATTTAGTTCATACATGTATTTATCAATTGACAATGCATTTATAACATGTTGAGCATGCAAGTGAAACATCACAAATCCATGTGGTGCAAGTGAAACATCACAAAGTTACAGGGGTAAGAATACAAATTTGGCACGAAAGGAAATTCATCTAGCATATGATGCAAAAGATAGAAAGGTAGGCATTACCCATTTATTTTTAGTTATTATTTCTCATTTGTGTTTTGTTTTTGGGTCTCTCAATTCAATTCATATTATATTTATCAATTGGCAATGCATTTATAACATGTTGAGCATCTAAGTGAGACATCACAAAACTATGTGGTGCAATTGTAGAAAATATCGCTCCAAATTGTTGGATGATAAGATGAAAACCTATGCTAGTGGGATAACTACAATTTTCTAGGTTACTACACTACAAGGAAAACACCAATTAGTAGAGGTTTTGGTGGAACCACTTATTCCTTCTTTGTTTTTGGTGGAGGTTTTAGGTTTCTAGTAGAGGTAGGTGGGTAAAGGTTTTAGTAGATGTTTTTCTATTGGTGTGCCTAAAACATTGTGGTGCAATGGTGCATTTTAATATCACACACACGATGTGTAATAATTCAAAAACAATTCTTCTACACTCAAATTTTGTAAAATGTGAGTATTGAAAAAAATTCCACACTGTGCATACACAAAATATACACACACCATTTCTTCTTAATAACTAAAACACATTGGTGCATCATGTTAAAAGGTGCATTGTTCTAGTTTAAAATAAAAAAACCCAAATATTATTAAAAAATATTAAAAAGTTAAACAATGGTGCTTGCATAACCTATAGGTTCATTAGTGCATACAATACCATGTGCACCCGTGCAAGGATAATATTTTTTTCAAAAAAAGGTATTGTTGATGTGATAATTAGATTTAACCACATTGATGTAGAGTGTTATACTGTGCACCATGGAAGGTTTTAAAAAAGTTGGTCGGCAATTCTTTTTTAACATACCAACAACCTGATGCATAACCTTACTATGTGCATTGAAGTAGATTAAAATATTTTACAAAAGAATATCTATGACCCTATAGCTATATATGCAACAATGTGTTGGGGATATAGGGTGCATCGCGACAAGGTAAAAAAAAGAAATTAAAATTTTCATTTCAACTTTTATTCAATGTCTCACACATATACAAGAAATAGTGATCCATATTCCCCTATAAGCATATCATTGTCCAATGCTATTGAATTATTGCATTTCTCCATTATTTCTCTTCCATAGCGAAATTGTCTTCATTTTGTAATTTTTCAAACTATACCAGATCTACTTTTTTGTGTCTATGTACCAACCATGCCTCGTCAATGTATAAGAGACTGGGTAAAAATTGATTATTATCCCTTATGCCCTGTGAACTTTAGTTTCTTAGTCCCCCACATTTATTAGCGGTTCTCCTAGGCATTATAAGTGTGCCATACACATGCATATGAATCACACATGAATTTATTGAATGTACATGAGCACTGGGAAAGGTGCTCCATGGAAGATAAAGCACACCACACATCCTTGGTAATTATATCAAGTGATTGTAGTGCACATATTGATGACAGTGAACCATAACAATTATATATTTCATTTGTAATGATTCTCCAAAGACTATCTATTTATCTAAACCAGGAACACCAATATTTATATCACACGATGGATCGATAATATTTTTAAATTTATCAAACTCATTAGTGAATTAATTAATTAATTAATGGATCATTATCGGTGCATGGATTCAAATGTGGTGCATTAGATCCTTCGATGCACTGATTCAATTTTAATGGACCAACGATGGTGCATTTATTTAAAATTGGGGCACCAATCCATTTTACACATTTTTTGTGACAAAAAATTTAATTTCAATACGGAATGAATATTAAAAATGGTGATTTAGTATAGATGTTTTATTTTATAGCTATATTTGCCTAATGATATTTGTATGTGCATGAGAAAACCATAGTAGTAGTATGTTGACCAATATAACTTCATGTGTATATGGAAGGCTTTGGAGAGGGAGAGGGACATGTTTCATCATCTTGTTACACCTTAGACTTGCGCCCTTTTAAGGGATGTTGGCCTCTTCAAGTTCTATGAGGAGGCTAAATCCCTTAGGGGGAACACATACTTATTGTCGCAATTGATATGTAATTTGTATAATGAAAAGAAAGCCTCAATGTTTGGTCTCTTTTCTGGTACCAACCCATAGAGGAGGATTTTTATTTCATCATTGGGCTATTTAGGAGGGAGGGGGATTTTCCCCATTTCCCCAATCAATCACCTAGTTCTTTAGGACAGGGTCAATTGGCACATGTGCATAGATATGTTAGTGTGGTCATTACTTACCCCAATGACTTCCAAGTTACTGAGGTGCGATTGACATTACATTATTTCATATTGGTAGAGATTAGGTGCTTGTATGTTATCATCACAACAATAGCACATCATACCATGGAAGGTCAATACAATAGTTTCCATGTGATGTATTGTGTAGTTACTCTATTTCACAGGCCTAGATTGATCAAATGGTATTTTATTATTTTGCAACATTTTTGTATTACTTTGGATTTCCATCATAGCATGTCAGAGGGGAGACATATCTTTCCCTTTTCTTTAGAGTTGTTTACTTTATTTTTTGAGAGGTACTTAGTTGAAAATCAACTTTTACCCTGCTAGGACAATTAATTATGTTCATATGCACATGTGGTGGGGGGATATTTCCCAAGAGGGGATAGATAGATTGCCTATGTAGGCCTATGGATGTAGATGTTTTTGTTATGTTAGGTAGTGAAAATGATCACATCTTCTATGTTGTACAATATCCTTACGTAGTGTTAGACTGGAAAGGGTATTAGAACATCCTATTTAGTCTAGCCAAGCACCAGATAAGAGAGGTAATACTATTTTTCTCTTTTGAATATTTTGGTTGCATATTGTTTTTTTGTTACTTAATGCACAATAATTGTAATATTTTTCTTAAATTTTCTAATTATTGTTTCTCACTATTTTGCAGATATTGGCTTGTAAGGGGCATCCTCCTTTAATTCGTAAATGGAGGGATTATAGCATGTATATTTCACGAACATGCATTCCAAAGACAATTTACCAACTGTTGTAGTCCTTGTACATAAATTTTAACTATAGAATGCAATGTACAATGATAAATTACCTCTAGATGTTTTTCCTCGGATGGTTCTTCTATGTAATGTTTGAATGGGGAAATAAAATTTGTTAAATAACCATACCCTGGTTTTATTAGTGATATGTATTAAAACTCAAACCCAGTCTCTCTTGTGATCAACTCATCTCTAATATAATTTAAATATCAATCAACAAGCACACAAGACAAGGGAACTTAGCTCCACACAAAAGTAATGACTCACTAATTCAATATTGTAAAAGATGCTCCATATCCCAAGGGAGATGGCCATTACATTATATGCCAAGAAAACAACTTGAAATAAGAGCCAACTTCCAATCAATGTACTAGCCTCCATTCAATTCTACACACACACACACACACAGAGCAATATGTGTACGATTGTATGGACTGCATGGAGCATTCTTGAAGATGTGGATGTGGTCATATGGCCTTGTACAACCTCCCACTCTGTAAATTAATGGTCATATTGCTTGTAGACAGTGGATAATCAGTTGGGTTAGCTATGGGATGACCTCTAGAGGTTTATTGTGCTCTAAGTTGGTCCTTAGTGATCTACATGAAGCCAATAATCACTCCAAAACTACGCAAGCAATTTATGGCAACCATGGAAAATCACAACGACATTTTTCCTCATTTCTAATAATCAAATTCACGTATGAAACCAATTTAGAAACTCCCTACAATATTACAATAGATAAATAATAGTGTCCTTAGATATACAATCTCATCAATCAACCAACAATGGATGATAGAGAGTTGTTGGAAATCCATCTACTCATAACTATTGCAAATGTGAAGGAGGAATCCAATACTATAGAGATAAATCAAATCTCATATCAATAACTAATATAATAGTCATTCAATCTTCAAAGAAACCATTAAATACACACACAATAGTTTCATTAGACTGTAAATGTAAGTTAACATGACAAAATAAACAACACACGGAGATAAATCAATGCATATGGAGGTATCATTTTCCCTATAAATCCAAATGAGAAAACCAACATTCAATTGGATTCGGCTAGGTTCTTTCAATATTCAACAATATGCAAGTTACATGCTCTCTAGTTAATCTTCATGCTCCTCATGGAATTTTGGGTAGCATTTCCTTCACTCTTAACCAAAGAAGATCCATTATTTTGTGGGGAAATGGTATATAGGAGGAAGGTCAAGTGTCCCAAACACGATATGGAATTAACAATAAGGAGTGAAGGATTTAATTCCCCTACCATTCCAACTTGAGTGTAGTTACACTTGTTCACGAAGAAACTCCTCAAGACTTGACTGATTAGTGTCATGGTATCGTTTTCTTTAATGTGTCCCCTGTTAAATAACCATACCTTGGTTTTATTAGTGATATGTATTCAAACTCAAACCTAGTCTCTCTTGTGATCAACTCATCTCCAATATAATTTAAATAGCAATCAACAAGCACACAAGAAAAGGGAACTTAACTCCGCACAAAAGTAATGACTCACTAATTCAATATTGTAAAAGATGTTCCATATCCCAAGGGAGATGGCCATTACATTAGATGCCAAGAAAACAAATTGGAATAAGAGCCAACTTCCAATCATTGTCCTAGCCTCCATTCAATTGTACACACACACACACACACCCATAGAGAAATATGTGTACGATTGTATGGATTGCATGGAGCATTCTTGAACATGTGGATGTGGTTGTATGGCCTTGTACAACCTCCCACTCTGTAAATTAATGGTCATATTGCTTGTAGACAATGGAAAATCAATTGTGTTACCTATGGGATGACCTCTATAGGTTTATTATGCTCTAAGTTGGTCCTTAGTGATCTACATGAAGCCAAGAATCACTCCAAAACTCTGCAAGAAAATTATGGAAACCATGGAAAATCATAGTGGCATTTTCCCTCATTTCTAATAATCAAATTCACGTATGGAACCAATTTAGAAACTCCCTACAATATTACAATAGCTAAATAATAGTTTCCATAGATATACAATCTCATCAATAAACCAACAATGGAGGATAGAGAGTTGTTGGAAATCCATCTACTCATAAACTATTGCAAATGTGAAGGAGGAATCCAACACTATAGAGATAAATCAAATTTCATATCAATAACTAACATAATAGTCATTCAATCTTCAAAGCAACCATTAAATACACACACAATAGTTTCATTAGATTGTAAATGTAAGTTAACATGAAAAAATAAACAACACACAGAGATAAATCAATGTAGACGGAGGAATTAGTTTCCCTATAAATCCAAATGAGAAAACCAACATTCATTTGGATTCGGCCAGGCTCTTTCAATATTCAACAATATGCAAGTTACATGCTCTCTAGTTAATCTTCATGCTCCTCATGGAAGTTTGGGTAGCATTTCCTTCACTCTTAACCAAAGAAGATCCATTATTTTGTGGGGAAATGGTATATAGGAGGAAGGTCAAGTGTCCGAAACTAGATATGGAATTAACAATAAGGAGTGAGGGATTTAATTCCCCTGTCATTCCAACTTGAGTGTAGTTACACTTGTTCGCGAGGAAACTCCTCAAGACTTGATTGATTAATGTCATGGTATCGTTTTAGTTAATGTGTCCACTATTAGAGCATATTTTCCATATCCTTAGCCTTGATCTCTCACCTAGGTACATTTAAAGCTTGGTCTCATGATTCTACTAGTCAAAATTTGACTAATTTTGACCAAGTGATCCATAGGAGTGCTCCATCCCTAGATTGTATGGGGAATATGCTACTTTTAGTCAGCAAAGACACACTTCTCACCTTATTCCTTTATCTTAGGATCCTACTTGCTATTTTTGGGATTCTATCTTCTATGTTTGAGTACCTATAGTGATTCTAGGAACCTTATCCCTAGATTCAAAGAAGGAAGGTGATTCACTTTACTCTTAGTTCTTTTCTATTTTTGATGATCTATTCATGGAGTAGATCCCTATTTTCAGGAAATTAAGTCACCACTTGACATCCTGGGGTAGCTAACTCACTATTGAGAGATTGTATGGATTAATTGGAGCATTTAAGCATTGAGTTAAGTGAAACTAGGTTCATGCATTATGCAATTCAAATTTCCTCTTTTAGAATTCAAATTCCTTATATGTACTCGTGTTACGATTAATGAGAATTAAATATTTTTTATGTACTTCAAGAATTAATCTTCTCTTATTTTTCTTTCTTGTAAAATTGTTATGAGTATTGTTATTCTTTAGATTTCTAGATCTCTTTGATTATGATTCATTGCATCCCCTCTACTAATGACTAAATAACCTTCCTCCATGTGAACACCAATATTGGCTTGGTGAATTGCATTTTTATTTTGAGACCTTAAGACTTGGTAAATCTCAAGATTATCGATATCTTTGGCCAAATCAAAGGAACTTTCAATGATTTGGGCCAGTCCAATACTTCGAGGTGGAATCCACATAGAGAGGGCTTTGGCAATGATAGATGAGTCCCCCATTTTTTTGTTTTTTGTCATTTAGATTGTGTATTGATTCCTAGTCAAAAAATACAGATGTCTGAAAGATATCTAACTACTTGGCATTGGTGCCCTATTGGGAAACCACCTCTGCTAAGTGTCCAAAATAGAAAAAAAGAGGTAACAGTGCCCATTCGGTAAACCACCGTTGTCTGAAGTCCAGTCCATAGATAGAAACTTAGCTACATGGCCACGCAGGGCCAGATGTCGAGTGTATGTGGGAAAGATTTCTACTATGCCATGCAGGGCCAAAATATTGAAAGTAAGAGAAAAAAAAACATGGGAATGCATTAGTAACCTGAACCTAGATGCGGCCCGGTGTAGACCTGCACTGCCTGTGCTTTCCCTTTCTCTCATTCTTCCATGGCTCTTCAAAGGTCCTGCAGAAACGCCATCACATTATCCACTTGGCGCCACCGGTCGTCTTCCCTTGTTTGTACTTCGCGCATGGTTGTTTTGATGTCCTCCAGATCTTTTTTGATGATGCTCAGAGTGGTCAAGAGCTTAGCTTGCTCATCATCCATACTGATCAAAGAAGAGTGGCGGTGGGAGAGCGGAGAGGATGAAGAGGAG
>JASDQU011249697.1:23259-38652 GCA_032191745.1 Picea mariana
TAGGTCAAGGGAACTCACCAGCAGAGGATCCAACTTTATCGAGTTTTCAAAGCATGGCAGCTCCTGCACTAAGGCAAGTGGCTCACCTGGGGCCAAATTTAGCATAAACTTCCTCATATGATGGGGGAAATCAACGCAATGTATACCATTACTTTCTAATGGGGGAGGATTGATCCAGGAATATCGCAGTGGCCATCCACCTTGTCCAACTAGCTCAAAAGAGGTTTTTGGCAACTTATTATTTTTAGCATTTTTTCGGTTCCTGAACTTCCGAGGCCATTTTGAGGGACTAAATGATGTTTTTTAGTGATTGGGCATATTAATAATATATAAAGGATTGTATTGATCTCTTTAATTTAATCTCCTCTTCAATACATTTTCAACGAGCTATCGTGCGCCCTAAACAAAGATCATATGCAAAAGATACGACCCTAGGAAGTTGATGTACTAACTTACCTGAATGGGCACCACATGACTTTTGGCACTTCATCTCCTAGGATTAGGTTTTTGGATGTCTAGGGTTTTGGAATTCATGTTTATTGTAAAAATTCCTTCAGAGCCTCATTGTACTAATATTCTTACAAATGAACGCAATTGTTACATCTCTTCTCAGTGATAAGTTGCCACCATTCTAGCAAGTTTGTTTTCAGTCTGCATTTTACAATTTTCAACATATTTCTTATTTAATATAAGTTAAGTTTTACCGTATCTATATTATTGTTCATTGTGTCTCTGTGCTAACATTATAAGTCTGTGGTTTCATTATGTTCCACTCATAAATTCGAATCAACATGTGAAATTTTATTTCACAATTTTGGCTTCCCGACCAATAATCAACATATAGGCTCTATGGCCTAAAATCACACAGGCATTCCAGCCTAAAAAATTGTATAAACACTCTAGGATCAATACCTCAAATACATAGGCACATCTGGCCCCCAAAATCACAAATACAAAGGCACCCTCATCCGAAACATATACATAATCCACTGGCATTCTCCTTCAACTATCCTGATTTCCACCATCTCTCTTCCCATTGATCTTTCCAACTCAAGGAATGATGTCCCACTCGTTTATCAAATTTGACCCAATGAATGTTCCCCCTTCAATGTCCTCGGTCCCTCGGGTTGCACCATTCGTTTATCAAGGTCTCTCTGGCATAGGTAACTAGGAATCTCACTGTTGGGAACTCAAGGGACTCACTGATAGAAAGAATATCAGTAAAATAACCAACAACAACCTTTTTTTGCAGTGTAACTCACACAATAGTGCACTCTTCAGGATTGAAAACATGTTTCTTCGACAGTGCAACTCAGATGGGAGTTCACTCTTCAGTCCTAACAATCTGGTTCTTTGACAGTGCAACTCACACTAGAGTTCACTCTTCGGACCTGACAACCTATTTCTTTGACAATGCAACTCACACATGAGTTCACTCTTCAGACCTGAAAACATGGTTCTTTGACAGTGCAACTCACACTAGAGTTCACTCTTCAGACCTAACAACCTATTTCTTTGACAACGTAACTCACAAAGGATTTCACTCTTCAGGCCTGACAACTTGGTTCTTAGACAATGCAACTCACCCTTTAAGCTCAGACATCCCTTTCACTATTATACAGTTCCCCGGGAGATCCATAATTTTCCAAGGTGTTCTCTAACAAACAAATTCCAACTTGTTGTTAGACTTCCACTAGCAATATATAACCTAGGGAAATCATCCCATCTACATTACATGCATACAATTAATATGAGACATCATATAATTATAAAAATTTCAAATATGTTTTACACAGGAAAACAAAAATTCCCAAACATGCGTCTTGTTGTTCATAATTATTCTTTGTCCCTTGCAGTAGTATATATCAGTATTCCTTATAGGATTACATCCCTGCCATATCCAAGACCATTTCCCCTGCAATTATCTCAATTACATGCAGCCAAACAAATTGTTAGTATATCGTAACAATTTTCAATTATTAATTTCTCAAATTTGGTTATACAGGAAAAACAAAAATTCCCACACATGAGATTTATGCTCATTATGTTCGGTTCTTGCAGCTGTAGATATCAGTCTTCTTATGGGCATACACTATTTCCATATCCAAGACCATTTTTCCTCCAATTTCCTCAACTTTCTTGCATCCAAACAAGATTGTTAGCACTCGTGCATATTTTTAGCAGTTCATAAAATGATATCAGAATTGTATCTACCCAACAATTCAATCATTTCCAACCATTATTCACATTAAAATGGAATTCTATTGTTCATCATATTATCTAGAATGACATTATCATTCATTTTACATGCATTATCAACACATCAAGCTCTTCATAATACAATCAAACTTTACCAATAAATAAATTCAATGTGCCAATAATCCTAGCCACATCTACACAATGCATCATTGCATTCATTTTGGAATACTGTATGTTCATGTCATGTATTCCACCATGTGAGTTGGAAGGTATGGCCCAAGCCTCAATACACCATCCAAACTCTTCCCCACAACCCGTCTGATCCTTTGGATACCTTCCTCTTCAACCCATACACAACACTAGGAACATTGTCCCTTAGTGTTATTTAGTGTAGGAAAAAAGGTTGCAATCCAAACCTCAGTTATATAGGGAATACCCATCATGCACTTGGATAGAACTATCTCCTTTCTATATCCAAACTCATCATGGGCTCACACATGACCATCTCAATGACTTTCATTTTTATAACAGGATTAATGTATCCCTACTTAACTGAGTTATGAATTCATAACCAACATAACACAATATGCAATTAAATTTCTCATAAATGCATTCAAGCAACAATTAATATTTACATACTCAAGGCCTCCCACCTTTTCATCAATTCAAATATTGATACTAGAATGAGGGAATGTTTACCTTCATTCCCTTCAATATTTATACATTATAACAACCCCAAATGCATACCTGCATGGTTGTTATCAATTTATTTGCTGCTACTTGATCTTTTTACATTTGTAGAAGCTCGTCGGCTCCCTTCACTAATTTTGTTGGTCAACATTTTCTCCATCCTCATTTTTATTCATATGGATGGATACCATAAGAAACAATACGGTCGTGCTATAATCATGTTTCCTAGATACAAAATCCATCATTACTTTTATTCAAATATCATTACTACTCTTAGAATACAATCATGCCACCAACATGTTCAAGCATGTCTACATGCACAAACACACATTAGTATGCACCAAGCATTTTATCTGTGATGCTATTTTATGCACATGCATTCTATCTTTATTGCATGCATCATGCATTAATTCTATCATGCACTCCAATGCATATCTATTTCATATTAATCAATTATTTAGCTTTATTGTTGTAGATGGTTGTCTTGGAATTTATGTAGAACCCTATTGCCCTGTGCACTACTATCCTGCTCAATTGTGCATTGTCGGCCCCTATTCTAAGCCCTCTAGCAAAGCCTCACTTGGCGATTATGCATTTTCAGCCACTAGATCCACTAGTGTTTCCATCTCGCAACTACTTTTATGCAAAGAATCTTGTCCTGACATATTTTGGATAAATTCTCAATATTCATAGTGTTGTAACATGCACTGTTCCAACTGAACATTAACACCGCAATCTAATTAACCACTTCCCATTTTTCTTGACCAAACAGGCTTTGGAATACCAATATCATTAACTCGCATTTGAACATTCTTAAATACTCTTTTCATGTCTTATTTCTAATATTCTTTGTCTCCCATGGATTTGCTCAATATTAAATATCTCTCTTCACTTCATTGAGTGATTCGACGTGAAGCGCTTTTTGGCCATTCAATACCACCATGCTCCAATGGAAATGCCACTCTCTTCCATTTGCACTTGTACCTTTCTTTTGTTGTGCAATCTAGTAATAGAGCCACCTTTCTTTCTTGTGTAATTTTAGACAAGAGTTGCTAGATCATATCTCATAGAGATGACTGATGCAAGCTCCGAGAAGAAAGATATGGTCTGGAGAAGTTTAGGTTGTTTTACTCAATTTACTCATGTATGCTACATGTGTATTATTTCTCTTCTTGCACATTTTCAGGTACCCATAACCAAAATCTGAGTCCATCGCTAGCTTTTATGGGTCATAAGTTTTCCATCTACTACTCCTGTGCCCCAAATGGAATCTTTAGCATATAGTTATGTCCTCTGGAAGTAGAATTAGTGCCAGAATTTTACCCTCACTCTTTTGGCTATAACTTTCTCCTACGAGCTATGTTTTGCATATTGTTTAGGTTGTTGGATAGCTCTCTTCGATTTCTTTTATTTGAGTTGCAAAGACAGAGTGTACCTTGGGTATATTGGTACACTCTATTTTCATGGGTTTTGACTTGCTAAAAATGTTTTTTATGGCCTTAAAAATGCCCTACAGGTTAATGACCTTCAAAAATATGAAAATTTCAGAAAATTTTGCACAAAATTCATTTTTTTACTATTGTAACAGTTATTTAAATATCAATCGTTGATCTCAAATCATGATACACAAAAACCATTGATATTACCTTGTCAGCCATTAGAAATCGGTATTATCCTTTGAAAGCACAAAATGTTTTTACAAAGCTACCGATCCGACTTTCGGTCGTCAGCCCATTTCCCTAACACCTGATTTTCAAACAACTCTTAAATTGGTCTTCGACAATATTTGTTGGTGAATAAAAAATTCTTCGATGAATCAGTCGATACCCGACCACCCACCCATCGATGATCTACAATCCCTGATGATTGTCGAATTCTTTCCCAAATCGGTCGATTTGACCATCGACCATTGACCACTTATGTTGATTGATACGACAACTACTGATGTGGCATGACACGATATCCTGAGGTTTCAACTTGGGTAGCATGGCATGACACAAGGATGTTGACATGGCATGACACATGGATGATGATGTCATCATCCTCCTTCCCCCATCGGCGATCGGTCGACTCTCTTGAACAACCCAAACACCTCGCCAACTTCAGTTGACATCAAACCATCGGCGCATCATCTATCGACGACTTCTCTTGCTTGATTCGAACACTATCGCCAAACTCGATCGACCTTCAACCACTGACCCATAGGCCATCGATGAATTTTGTCAACGATTGAAAATACTTCGTCATATTCAGCTGACCCCCGACCATCATCCATCTGTGGTTAGAGATGTGTTATGGCTGACCCAACTCTTCGCCTAACTCTATCAACGCTCGTCCATCGACCGTTTGACATCAACGTTTTCACTTGGTGAATTTCCAACACTTTTCCAAAATCATCGATCTGACCATTGATCATCGATAGATTCTATTGTCGAACCTCACACTTAGAAAATTTCCAACCAAAACCCCTATGAATATAAAATGTCGATTTGACCCATTTAACAACCCTCGATTTAATCTTGGTCGTCGATTTCATCAACCTTTCAACCAAAAGATTAAGAATTTTTAAATTTATCATAGTAAATTCCAGTCATCGATCTCGAGTTCAAAAGAGATATCATCGATCGATCCACCAAAATTCCTGTAACTCTGCAGTCAGCCATAACATTCCAGATCAAATTTTGATCTGCAACTTCACCGCTCTACTCCATTAATCCTCTCAAACTTTTCGAAGTCATTAAAACTCGGATTTCACTCATGGAATTGGGGATCTCTCTAAAATATCCTTTTTTTTCCCCAAATCAGTCACAGACAAAATATGGAACAACAAATTTCACCAATTTTCTCTGGTTAGAGCCCATACAAGCCCGGTGTTTGAACCATAGAGTTGATACCATAATGTAACATACCTAATGCCCAACAGAGTAACCTTACATGTGAAAACTTATTAAATTATTAAGATTTACTGCTAATCAAAATCTTGTAGTTTACCAGCTACATACCATGCACGAATCTGACCATTTGACTGATACGACGGTTCTAAATGCATATAGCAGCATATATTAAACAACAATACAACTTTTCAATTCAACAACAACACAAAACATTCATATAAACCATTTACACAGCGAAATTTAACATAAGAACATAATAGAAACACTTATATGTTAATGATTAACCAACTAGCTGCAAACAAATGATGAACCTCCCAGCCATAGGCACTGCTAATCATTTTATCTCATCATAAATCCACCCTTGAAGTCAGGCTATGAGTCCACAAGGATATTTGTCCCACTAGTTATCCACTCTTCACACAGAGTAACCCCAAACCCAGGTTCTAGTCTCACAACAGTTCGAAACCTCCATCTCTCTCTTTTCCCCACAAACTACACTACCCAAGGAATGTACCCACTTCACTACTCATAGTCCCTCGGGTTGCACCATTCATTTATCAGGGCCAATAGTGCATTTGGTTGGCCATGACTCACTCAACTTGGAACTCCAGGAACTCTCAGTTGTTTCATATTTTCTCATAGCAACCTTCACAAGGCCCTGAGTCATTTTCTCCATGGAAAATCACACCATAGGCTCACAGTCCGATCTATAGGCACACAAGCGTCTTTCTCAACATAAAAACACATCCAAACAATGATTGCCTTCAAGTATACTATGGTTGGTCCTCTTCCTAGCCCTCTGCTCCTCCTTTACTTCCCAAAATCTGCATGTAAAAACTGCCCCTAATCTGCATAAGAATTTCCTTTTCTTCAATGCTTGATTGATTCACACTCTTCTCAACAATAATTGTACTTCATCCCATTATATCCAATAACTATGGGATGTGACCACTCACACCCACACTCTTACATGAGTTTAATGATGGGCCTCTCATACACTCAATCATCAAATAGAAGGTTATACACAAAGATAATAATTTCAGGAATGTGGGTTGGATTAATACCCATGAATAATTCCCCCTTGGACCCCTCTCTCTTGTGGAATCATAGCCCCACATCGTTCTTCATCTCTTTCGTATCACAGCCAACGATTATTACTTTTATTAATTATTTCAATGTTCATAATATGCAAATTGACCCCTGACCACATTAAATCAATACGACTCTTCGCCCCAACGCATCAGCTCACTAGCCTAATTCACATTTATACAATTACATTATAATTCACGGGGATTAGAACTAGGGATGTTACTTGGTCAAAATAATAAATATGTTATTTTACCAAATCAATTCTTATCCACTAATTGATTTTTACCTTTTATTTAAATAAAATAAATTAAAGAGGGGAGAAGTCATAAATGCGGTTTTGACTTTTAATTTAGTCGAAATAACATTAGGAAAAGTGTTTTCCTAAGTTATATACGAGAAAATGGTGTAAAAGTGTAATGAATATATTAATATTTTGATTGCATTGACATGATTTATGATAAGGATTTTAGCATTTTATTATAAATAAAATGAGAATATAATGTATAAAAATATGAAAAATCCTAATCACTTGTTTTCAAGATTGTATGGGAAATCTTAACAAGACCAAGTGTATTAGTTAGTTTTTATATTTTCTAAATAATCATTGTTTGATGATTTAGTTGAGCAACATTTAATTAAAATTGTTTATTTTTTCATTTTTAATGTCTTTATCTATTGGTCATGTTTATGAATATGATTTTTTTATGGTCATTGGTCATGTTTAAAATTGTTTATTTTTTCATTTTTGAATGTCTATATCGTTGGTCATGTTTATGAATGTGTTTATCTATTGGTCATGTTTATGAATATGATTTTTCATTTTTAATGTATTTATCTATTGCTTCGAAGAGCTTTTGGTGCACAAGCCGAACATATCTTAGACTTCATATTTTTCCATGTATAACCAACATAGACCAACGCTAAAAAAAATCTACCCTTTATAATAATTTCATTTCATGTCTACAATGAGGGTATATTTAGCATCTCTTGCTTCTAAAAAATACATACAGATAGATTTAGCATCTGATGTTTCTCATTCATACATAAGTTATTTTACGAACCAGACTCTCAAAATAATGCTTTTCAAATAATCCTTTTGGAATTGGGCAAAGATGGATGGATTTTAAAGGTTTTGTTTATTAAGCACGGACCCAATGGACTACTTAATTAATTCATATTATTCTGGGATATATTTCTTCACGCACTTGATGCCCCCTATAATATTACAAGTATATGTGACCTTCTCTCATTTCCTTGAGGAAACTGTCCAACTACACCTAAACCATATTGTAAACATAAACCACATGAACCAAAATGTAAACCCCTGCATGTAGAGGTGAGGCCCCTAATTATTCTTACCACAATCTGAATTCCTCTGCGCCACGAGAGTTCTAGAGGAATCACTACAAAGATGCTCTAGACCTGTTTTAACTAACCCTGAAAACTGACCATTATAATTGCCACAAACAACGAGATCATTATTTCATGTCTTTTGTCTGGTGTGCTCACTACCCAAAGAAAATTCAAATGAGAAAAAACAGAGTAGGGTGGTGGCAATCTTTGAGAGGGAGAAAATATAAGGGATCCCAAAAAACCAAAGACCACTATGGAGAGGCCTAAGAAACTGGAGTAAATAACGTAATCCAGGGGGTCTAAAGGCCAACCAAAAACCCAGAGTAAAGGGCTAATTTTGAACCGAATACGTACATAATCAATATCAAACCCCAAAGGAAGAGAATTTTTCATATTTTGGATGGCATTAAGAGCATAAAGGGTGTGGATGGTAAGTGGAATTTGAATGATGTCACGAGAGAGGGTGGAAAAGTCCAAAGAAAGAGATACCATAGATGAGTGTGATAAATGGTAGACTCACAATGGGTGGTGATGGAATAAAACCTTAATTCACTACAGGGAATAACCAAGCCCCAGCCAGAATCTGGATGGGAAGTCCAACCCCAATTAGATAAACTACTGAACTATTCCTAATATCAAAATTTGCAGATATTACATGATTCAAGGAATGAAAATAAATAAAAATTGAGTCAGCGATACAGAGAGTATGAAACCTGGAATGGCCAAAATGAAAAAGAAGTCGGCCCTCAACTTGGATTAGAGCATTGCATCGAACCTCCCTCATTTTCTTTGAGTGAAAATCCATCATAGCAGGGTCTGGATGAATACACCCACACATTCCAGATTGAACGATGAGTACAAGGTGATGTCCTTGGAATTGAGTGTAGCCTAGTTCAATAAATCTCCAAGGTTGTCGATCAATAATCCCTAACGGAACCCACTTCATAGTCATTTAAAAGATGGGGTGGAGCATTAGGCTCCCATTAACCTTTATGTCTCCTTTTCTTAGGTGAGCTCCTTCTTTGGCCTTTTAGGAAGCTAAGAAGTTGAGCTCCCTTTTAATGTGATATAGAGAGTAAGTCTCAAATTTATTAAGGAGTGAAAGGATCCTTGCTAATACGCTGACAAAAACATTTCCTCCCACGATATTTTTGGTAGCAATTGTCATGATAACAAGCATAAAGTCTCTGCATATGACAATCTTTCAAATCTTGGATGAGAGGGCCAAACTAATGCCTTTGAAGACATAAAGATCCTTCACCTATTTTTCATCATAGTGCCTAAACCTCAAGCAAAGTTTGTTGTGGAATGACCTCTGAGAATGTTGATATTCACCCCTCTGCTCCTACTTCCCTTGGGTTACTTTGAGATGTTCCGTCAAAGAAGAGGGAGCGGTCCTACTGTTGATACTGTCATTCCTTAACTGCTTCTGTTAGAAATCGTAAAGCCCATTTTGGCACACTTCTGGTAGAGGATACAACTTGAGAATGGTTGTTTGTGAGCCAGAAGAGGGATATCCAATTGGCTTCTTGTATGTCCAAAATTTTCCATTTCCAATTGATCCAAAACTTCATATAGTGATTTGGATTTACGAGAGGAATGAACTGATTAATAGACTGAATACAATAAACATAGAGATACAGAGAACAACATAGATATCCAATGAACAAAATCTTCTATTGAATAAATGAAATAGGCTAAAACTATAAAACTATAGAATTGAAAACAACTTGCTCGAATGGTGGTAGTTATCTCTAAGAAGAGATGTGGCTACTATGTGCATCTGTCTGAGTAGAATCATTACAATGAGGCTCTAGAGGCCTTTTTATCATTACTCATGAATTCCAAAACCCTAGACATCCAAAAACTAAACCCTAGGAGATGAAATGCCAAAAGTTATGTGGGCCCCAATGGATAAGTTGGTATCTCAACTTTATGGGGTCGTAACTTTTGCATACAACCTCCGTTTTAGGTGTGTGATAGCCCGTTGGAAAGGTGTTTCTAAGAAATACACATTATGCTAACAAAGTTTAACCAAGTCTACAATTTGACTATGTCAAGCCAAAAAATCATTGTTTACGGCCACAAAACGTCCCTGGAAGTACAAAAAGATGTGTTGACATGAAAACATCCAAAATAAGATAGTTGGATTAGGTGGGAGGCCACCAGTCTCCACATGGAAGATGTGTAGGGCTTCAAACAACCCTAAAACTGTAGAACCCACAATTACAAAGAAGTACAAAATAACATATTGAACCAAAAATTGTCAAGAGGAGCTAGTTGGAATAGGTGGGTGGCCACCAATATCCACCTGGATCAGTCCTCCCATGCCACTCATATGCCTCATTTCAAAAGCAATGGAGCACAGTGGTGAGTGAAGCCATAAAAGGTTGAATGAGGTAGTCAAGGACACGATTTGTGCTCCATGTCTTGTACTTGATGTTGAGATGGAACTGCTACATGTAGGCAAATGACTTCTAATGGAGGTCGTTCTGCAACTTCCCATGTGTTTGTATGAACTACAGAGGCTTGTGATCAATGTGGATGATTGTCTCCTTTCCCAGAATGTAATGTTTCCATTAACGACATGCTTGTACAATGGAATACATTTCCTTGTCATAGGTGGGGTATTTTTGGGCAGTATCTGAGAGTGTCTCACTATGGTATGATACCAGATGACAATGTTGAGTGAGAACTACACCTACAACATAGTCAGATGAATCAATCTCAATCTCAAATGGTTGTTGCAGATTGGGTAAGGAGAGTACTGGAGCTGAGCACAAGCGATGCTTCAGATCATCAAATTTTCATTGTTGTTCCTTCCCCCATGCAAAATTTTCTCTGTCATTGCCCTTGGTGACTTGGTTGAGGGCCCATGCAATATGGGATAATCCCAACACGAACCGTCGGTATAATTTGGCCAGTCCTAAGAAGCTTCGAAGATCGGTTAGTGTGGTTGGAGCTGGCCAGTCACGGATGACTTGGATCTTAGCTGGATCAACATGTACCCCATGCTCATCAACAATGTATCCCAAGTATTGGACCATGTTCATGCCAAAGAAGCATTTTTCAAAGTTGGCATATAGCTTGTGTTGTCGCATAGTGCTAAAAACACGTTGAATATGATGCATGTGCTCCTCCCAAGTTATGTTGAAGATGAGGATGTCATCCAAATATACCACCACAAAAGAGTTGGTGAAGGGTATCAATACATCATCCATCAACCTCATGAAAGTGGTTGGTGCATTGGTTAAGCCAAAGGGCATGACCATCCATTTGAAGAAACCTTCTTTATATTTCAAAGTTGTCTTCAATACATCAGTTGGTTCGATGGGAACCTGTAAGGTACCCAAACTTAAGGTCAATGTTGTTGAAGAACTTAGCCCCCTTGAGTTGGTCAAGAAGGTCATCAATTCTGGGAATTGGGTACTGGTTCCTGACTGTGATCTTGTTTAATGCTTTGTAATCAATGTAGAGCCACTAGGTCTCATCTTTCTTCTGCACCAGTACAATCAGGGTTCCACATGTTAGCCTCATAATCCTAAAGTTCTATAGTCTAAGTATTTTCTAGTATAAATGTTTTTAGAAATTAATTTATTCTAGTTTGTTAGGATAAGGACACCTATCTTCTATGTAAAGGACACCTATCATACTCATGTGATTAGTTGTTCTCCTAGATTTTAGTTTAAATTTGAGCTATATAAACTAGCTCTTTCTTCAAGTGAGGTTAAGGAGTGGATTATGAATTCTCACTTCAGATTGTAATCAGTTTTTCATTATTAACGAAATTACGTGTCTGAGGACACTTTGTCAACATGGTATGAGAGCCATGGTGAAAATTGTGATGGAAGAGAATTGTTGATGGATCGAGGAAGCAATGAAGACTTCTTGACATCAACTCGGATCTCTTCAAACTCAAGGGCAATGATACCGAGGTAAACTATTTCTATTTTTAAAAATAAGGACAAATTTTATTCTGATTACAACAATCAAAATTTTAATTAATTCATTCATCTTTTTGAGTGGTAAACTTGTAGATCTGCAAATTTCAAGTTTGTAGATTTGATTAATTGCAGCTTTCTTTCTTGTAAATCTAAGAGATGCTTTGCTATTTTATTAAAAGAGATCATTTGTAAACATTTTCTTTAGATCATTCTATGAATCTGGCAATTTAAATTCAGAGATGTAGATCCTATATTTTTATAGTTTTTCAGATCTGATATGTATTAAGGATTGTATCAAGGTCCGTTTCAAGGACAGTTTCAAGGACTGGATCGTGAATCACATCTGATTTTAACATAAATTCATCACATGGAATCTATGGCATCAGATTGGTGAATAGACAGATTTGAATTTGTCTAGATCGGATTTGGATCCCCTAGAAAAGAAATTCCTCTAGAAATCTCACACACCAGAGCTAATCCATTTGTTGTTGTTGCTGCATTGCCAGAACTAAAATGCATATCTGAGGAAATATTCTCTTTTTCAGATTTGAGGCGTTTTTTTTTCTCTATACCCATAACCATAACCCAAATTAGGAAATTCCATCTTTCAGTTAAGCTTCTTTTGAGAGAAGCAAAAGAGGATAAATCGTCATTGGAATTGTGGATCAATTTCTGAGCAAATAAAGATGGATTTCACGATCTAGGTTTTGTGCAGAATGGAGTCTGTTGTGTGACTCTCAAGTCTTTTCTTGAGTGATCAAAATCTGGACCAGGGGATCAAAATTAGCTCAAAAATCAAAGTTCTCAGAATCGCCTCAAAACAAATGGGTTTGTATCCCTCATCGTCACGAACCCAACGCAACTCGTTTCATCTCAAACGAATATCGGGAGCAAGAGTTATCACGATCTGTTCGAATCGCCAAATAGGAAAAAAAAAGGGACGCTGACTGGGCAGTCCGTACAGGCTGACGTGGCAGAGGCCGTACAGCTGACGTGGCGACTGTACAGTCGATGTGGCATTCTTTGATTGGTTGACTTTGGGCGAGTATTATGGTGACACGTGGCATGATTTAGGTGAATGTTAGGGTGCCACGTGGCCCAATCAAAGGCTGCCACGTGGCACCCCATTTGTTGGTTTGTGTGTTGGATTAAAATTTTATGGAGGCCGAGGGGTTCGACTCTCGGACCTCCCCCTACTTTACAAAGCCTTCGCCAACCTCTATTAACCAATATACCGCCAATCGTTTCTTGTTATATGGGTGGACGCATATATATTTAAGTTGGTGTATTATTTTAAATGGAAAGGGGGGCGGGCCGGGGCTTAACCCCGACCCGCGGTCCTTTGCACCATGCATACAACCATACCCCTATTTCAAATGTCGCATGGAGTGTGGTTTAAAACCCACGGTTTTATGCGTTGACTATGTCATATAACCAACATTAAAAAAATGCGCGCGGTTGTATTGTTTAACATATGACCAATCCTTTTATCAAACGGCGCGCATTTTGGATGGTTCACCCACGATTGTATGGTGGTTTACATGTGACCATACCTGTTAGATAAATGGTGCACGTGCGGGATTTTTAAATTGTTTTAACCCACGGTTTTAATTTGTATTACATGACCATTCCATATGTATATGCGCGCAGGTTTGATTTGTTATGTTTGCCCATGGTTTGTTATGTTACCACATGTGACCACGGTATACCCAGAGCACGGTTTTCATTTTGGGTTTTTTTAAAATGGTCATACAAACATGCGCCCGCCACTTGTCAATTTCCGGGTTAACCATTGAAACGGGTAGCCTTTTTATGCGCGGGACGTGGCCATATGGTCCCCCATGCGCCCAACACCTCCGTCCTCGGGGGGCTTTAGTTTCGCTAACGGTGCGACATTTTGGCACCAATTTCGGAAGGCGCACGTGTGCTGAGTTTAGGCACGGAAAATGCCCAGAAGCTAGGTCATTCACATAGAGGTGCGAGATGGCGAACGGGTGACAGGAGCTTGGAGGAGAAAAATGGCAGGAGGCCTAACTTATGGAGTTTTTGGCCAAATGAGGTGCCGAAAAAGCCTAGCTAGGGGTTTTTGGACGTTCTAAGTCCATTGGCACTATTTTCACAGGCATTTGAAGACTTCTATTGCAGGTTTTTAACCATTGAAGTTTGAGGAAGCTCCAAGGAGCTTGAAGCCCTCATTGTTTGAGGCATTGCTTAGAAGAGTACAGGTCTATTTTCTGTGACTGAATAGTCATTTTTGACAAATTATTATGCTTTGAACACATTGGGATAGGTTTCAGATCCATTGGAGGACTTTTACAGGTGTTTTTTCCATAGAGAAGCTCAGAGAAGCTTGTAGGCCACATGTAGAAGAGGTCATGATTGGATGAGACAAGATCCATTTTCAGAGTTCTAATAGTCATTTTTGGGGTTTTTATGTATTCTGAACCCAATGGTACAGTCTGTAAATCCATTGGAGTTGAGCAGCAGCTTGTAAAAAAAAATTTGACAAACTAATCCCAAATAACCAAGTCCTTTGAAGGAGGCTCAAGGAGATGTAGCCCAGAGAGGGGTGAACTCCTTTATCATCTTGTTACTGTTGTGAGTTTATTGTGTTATTTGCTACACTTTATGTTGTTGTGTATTGGTTTATAGCACATATTTAATCTTTTAAAAGAACCTTTCCTCACACATGAACATTGACAAGAAGAAGCAAGAACTTAACACATAAACCATCTTGCATATTTTAACACATGAAGCAAGGTCCTATAAGGTTTATTTTATTGAAGTAGGGGGTGCTTGCATAGCATAATAAGTCAGACTTCTATTTTCAGATCAGATGGTATCAAAGCATAGTTTGTTTTGCTCATGTATTTGCCAATGATAGCTTGAGATTTAGCTGTTGGTATTTGTGCAAGTTTTGTGTTGAAGTTTGATATCTTGCAAGGATGGAGGAAGATTCAAACATGGGTAGTTCTCATACATCTTCCGAAACTAAGTTCTTTGACAAAGAGATGTTTCAAGCATTGCTAACCATGAAAGATATGGTACAAGAGTTGTGGAAAGATAGAGAAGAGAGCATTGTCCTGCAAGAGCAGTTGGTGGCCATGAGGGAGGAGAAATACCAACTTCTTGAAAAGTTGCATGAGATGGAGAATCAACTCCATGAAGCAAAGGAAACCCTTACCAAGTACATGCATGCACATGAGGTATGTAATGTTAGTTTA
>JASDQU011249698.1:12538-25358 GCA_032191745.1 Picea mariana
GACTCCTCGACCTTTACGAGGCTGACTAGATCGCACCAAGCTCCTTAGCCTGCGATCTAACCCTCAAGGTCTAGTCACTTTTCCCTCCCACAGCTAAACAACTTACAAAAGGGTATCAGATTATATTTGTTTTATAGACCTCTTACTCTATCTCATGCGAGTAACTCATAATAACCATCATAGACACTGAATCCCACTAAACCTCCTAGGTGTCTATTTATATATATTTTCATCTTATCAGTCGTTACATTCTCTTACCAAAACTCTAACCTAGTTAGGTCTTCTTGCATGTTGGCCTTACGCGCTTCTCTCCTCTGCATGTGTTCTTTCTTCCGTTGCTTTTCCTGTCAGATTTATTTCTTTCCCTTCTTCTTGCATGTGCCCCTCACATGCTTTTCTGCCAACTGTCTTTCCTCCACGTCGTGCCTTTTCCCCAAAACGGGCCTGTGCCCAACAGGCCCCCAACACTAACATCGTGACTCATCGCAAGTCACTGCCTAACTTATGCAATTGTCACTGATTGCTTCTTGCTTTGTATACTGCCTGATGCAGTGCATCATACATTTTTGTTATCCCTTAGCACTATTGTTGAGCCTGACTGTTCTTGTCGGCCATAGCAGTGACCACTTGATTTTTGATAGGGGACTATAGTATCTCACATCCTTCAGATTCGATCTGCTCAATTCTCTTCTTAGCTACGTCACTGTCCATGGCCAACTGCTCCACCTTTTCTTGCAGGGGCTCCAACAGTGTCTGTCTTGTTTTCTTCTTCACTTGCAGTGCTTTCTCTTCCAACTACAGGGCCTTCAGCTCGGTGGTTGTTTTTATCTTCTCCGACGGCGACATTGTTTTCTGTCGCTACTTCACCTCTGCCATTATCCGTGGAGTTGATTTTCCTTCTCTTGAAGTTCTTGGAGGCTCCCATCCTCTAAGAGGTGAGTCCAGAGTTGTGCGCTCTCCTCTAGCAGCTTGGTGACCGTCTCTATGCTTTGGTCGATGCCCTCTGCAGCTGTTGTTGCCTCCTATTCTCGCTACGCTCTGACTTCTGGTGGAGTAGTGGGAGTGACACGCTCCTCCAGCTCTTTGATATTCTCCCTATATTCCTGGATAGTCTGCTCTATCCTGCGCAGCTTCTCTTCCGACGACCCTGCCTCCTCGCTTGTGCTCTTGGGAATTGCTAGAAACAGCATGTGGATTTGCTTCTCTATCTCCTCCACTTTCTGTTGCGCTCACTCTTTCTATTGAAATTCAAGGCTTAGGGATTCCTTCATCGAGATATTCTCGGTCTGAGATACTTGTAGGTTTGTGTCATCCATTCTTGCTCTGGACTAAATCTCCAGCGCGACGCTCACCTGAAGTTTGTACAACGCTTTTGTTGGAATCTTGTCCAATGCCACATCCAACATCTCGATGTCTTTGAGGGGTTTATGCATTGTTTCTTCATCAATGAACATCATCTCCGGCGTGATGATGAAATTGGTGCTCGGTTGTGCTGCAAAATGCACCGTCTTAGGCACTGGAACTCCTTCCTTAGCCTGTGTGGGTGTTTCTTTTGATGCCTGTGTTGCCTTGATCCATAGTTGCTCCAGCGCAACTTTGAATCCTTGCACTTGGTATGCAATTGAAGCCTTGTGCTTCTCCGCAGTCTCCCAGACCTCAGTCAATCTCTCCTCAACTATTGTCGCCACTAACTCCACATCATTCGGAGTTATTGATATATGGCTCTGTGGCTTGTGGGCCTTTGCCTTATTTCGGCCACCAATGGTGTGCTCCCTTGGTCACTTCTCCTGGGTGGTTGATGGCTCAAGACTAGTGGGCCTCTAGGTATCCCCTGCAGTGGTTGTCCCTGTTTCTCCAGCCTCATGAATCTTTTCAGTTCCTGTCCCTTGTTCTTCCTCCTCAAGGATCTCATATGTCCCTGCACCTGTTTCATCTACGCACACTTCTTCTGTGGAGTGTAGTGCTGGTTGTTCTGCGTGCGGTGGAGCTTGTGTAGACCCCCTTGGTGGTCTACTCTGTGTGTGTGGTTTCTTTTTGGATAGGGTGCTTCCCCGCTCTTGGCCTTGGGCACTCCTCTTTTTGGTTCATGCCTTGTTAGTGCATGTTTAGTGCATTGGGGCTGGTCTTCCCTGCGTCTAGGCTTGTGAACCGAGTACCACGATTGGAATTTCTAGTACCTTCCATTCTTCAGGCCACTCCTGGACCTCTCTTTGGATTTCTTCCTGTGTGATGAAATAGTTGAATTGTATCCATTCCTTGGCTTTATCTCCCTTTTCTTGCATCCACAAACTATCGCGCATTGCCCTGAAGTTGGCAACCTGTCCAAAATACTGGACAATCTTTGGTTTAATGCGCCATGTGTCCACAATAAGGTCCTGCATCTCTATGAAGTACCTCGCAAATATTTCTGCGTTTGTTTTCTTTCTCTCGACATCTGCGTTGCTGCATAATGAGGTGTATCCTGTTATGCCACACTTCCCTGGTCTCTCCATATACTTGTTGTAGACCAGCTATTTCCAACCAATGAGGCTAATGAGGATGAGTAACCACGAGTAGTGGAACTTAGAGCCCCAATATTGTGTATCCTTCCAGTCCTCCAAGAATGAATTCAGTAGGTATGGGGCCCAACTCATCGAGCTCCCCTTTCCACACTGTGCGGCGATGATGACCACACCAGACGGTACTCCCTCTTTGCGACACTTGTGCATTAGTGTACATCCGAGGAGTCAGGTGGAAAACCTTGTCGCATGATCATTGATGTCAATGATCCTGGTGCCCCTATTGCCTCGTTCCGTGCCATACTTAGCCTAGATCTTGTCTGAGATGGCCTTGTCTCTAGTTTTGTCCTCCAAATACTTGCTCTGGATTTTCACCATCTGTGGGTAGACCTGTGATTCCTGCGATGAGGTCCATGGTGATAGGCACCGACCTATCCATCCATAAGATTTTGTCGTGTACTCATGCAAGCAGTTGCTTGACGCAGGCGTTGATATGCTTTCCCCTCCCAAAGTGTGGGGCATCCAGAAAGTTCATGATGCCAGTGTTATATAGCCCTAGGATCCACTATGTCGACTCTATCAGTGGCATGCCTGATGAGCTTGCTCCCTTAATTTCTAGCTAAACCTGAGACGTCGGGTCTAGAAATTTAGTGACATCCACCACGTCATGGTCGAAGTATTTGATGGCAATCACTCTATTAACCATGTATTTCTACGCACACTCCGTTGGGAATTTTTGGAAAAACCAGGGTCCCTTCTACCTGCAGCTGTGACCCTCTGTGCGCGCTGCTCTCAGCTTGGCCCTTTTGTTTGGCTTGTGTGGATGAGGCCCCCACCTCTAGTACACCCTCGAGTACTGTTGGTGGTGCTACCTCTGGTTCATAGCCCTGTGGCGTTGAACCCATGGCCTGCTCGATCTGTCATTTCCCTTGTCCCCTCGAAGTATCGAACTATGTTCTTTCGGCGTCCTCCTCTATCTACCCGGCCTCCTGCGCTGGGTTTTGCTCCTCTTCTACTCTCACCGAGTTTGTTTCATACTCTGGTGTGTGGATTTCATCCACATCCACCACTACAGGTGTCGCTTGCAACCTTACGTCTGTCACGTGAGCAGTATTGCGTGTGTTCCTACTTGGCTCTCCAACTCGAGGTGGTGACATTGTGATGGGGTATAGGCTTTAAGTCTGTGAAATCGACGAATGCTCAGTCAAATTTTCTCTCTATAGCTCTTCCACTCAGCTTTTCATTCTCTCCTTAGCAGTTGACACAATGACTTGCTTTTCCTCCCTTTTTCTGACTTTATCGTGGGATGGCAGAGTGGCAGTTGTTCTGCACTGACAGGTGTCCCTTTTTCACTTTTGGCGGCGTGTCCTGCACATGGTAGCGTTGTATGTGTTAACTATTTTCCTTTGCATATTGTTTTCAGACTTTGCCCTTTCTGTCATGCTACGGTCTTTACCTCTGTGTACAGGCTGTCACAATTCCAATCGTCGCTGCCAATTGGTGCCTGACTCCACAACCGTCATTTTCTGAATTTTCGTGTTTTCCAACTGTTGATCCTTTTTCTGGAAAGCTAGGATTTTTGGGCGCACGAAGACCTTGGATTCTATACCCTTTCCTTCTGGCGCAGTATTATTATTTTGTTGCATTGACTCAATGACTTGTGCGTGCTGACTCTTTTCCTTCTCGTCGCACTTATTTTCTCACCTATGCGTGCGGATTTCTGCACGGTTTTTTTCTTTTTTTTTTCTTTTTTTATACTGCGTTGTAACTATCAAGTTGTGGGTGGTCGATTTTCCTTGTACAGTTTCAGTCGACTCCCATTGATATTGCCCTTCAATTTTGTCACTTCCAAATCCTTTAGTTGTATAGCTCCTCCATCTGTGACATTCTTGACGTCATATGGACCCAACCAATGCATTTTGAACTTCCTTGGATGTTGAAAAAACTTCTTCTCATATAGTAGGACTAGGTCTCCTTCCTTGAAACTTTTTCTCTTGATATGTCGATCATGCCAATATTTTTCCCTTACTTTCTGTACTTCTTGATGAAAGCCTGCTAGAATCATATCTTCTTCGATGCTCATCAGTTGACTTAGCCTTTCTTGTACTGCACCTCACTCTGTCATGTTTGTAATTGTTGTGACACACAGACTTGGTACCAAGAATTCTAATGGCACCATTTATTCTTGTCCATACACCAATATAAATGGTGTCTACCCTGTCAGCTTCTTACATGTAGTTATATATGCCCATAATACTGCTGGTATCTTCAAATCTCAGTCATCCCTGTTGACATTGAAAATCTTGGTTAGGGAATTCTCTAGAATCTTGTTGAAGGCTTCCACTATTCCATTTTCCTAAAGATGGTATGGCGTACTTTTCTGATGGTAGACCTCGAATTCTTCAGTCGGCACTTTGATAGTGTTGTTGATAAAGTGAGTGCCTTGGTCACTCGTCAAGATCTGTGGACATCCAAATCTAGTGAGCACATGTTCAAACAGGAAGTGTGTTGTTGTCTCTATGATGCAATCTTTAACTGGTGTTGACTCTGCCCATCTTGAGAGGTATTATGTCGCAGGTATGATGTATCATGCGCCTGATCTTCTTGCAGGTGGGTGAATTGGCCCAACAAAATCAATAGCCCATTTGTCAAACACTTGTAGCATCACTTGTGGATGTAAGGGCATCTCATCCCATCTGTTTGGTTTGCCAACTCTCTGACAAACATCGCATTGTTGAAAATATTCCTTTGGATCTCGATGAATAGTTGGCATTCATAATCCTACGTGCAGTACCTTCTGTGCGGTAGTTTTTCCTACATAGTGTCCTCCCTATATTTCTTCATGGGATTCTACTAGTATCCTAGGCATTTCATGTTCTAGCGTGCATCTTCTCAAGATGTTGTCTACCCCCATTTTATATAAGTGTCCGACGATCAACTGGTAGTCAGTTGCTCAGACAACCAGATTCTTCCTCTGCATGGTGTTAAATTCCTATGGCACAGTCCCTCTACTTAAATACTCAATAATGTCAGCAAAATAATCATTCGCGACCAGAACTAAAAATAATTGCACATCAGGGAAGGTATCCTCTAAGTTTGTAGGCTCCTCGCCATTGGTGACCCTTGATAAGTGATCAAGTCCTGCAATCAGCTTCCCTGGTTTCACTGTGACTTCAAAGTCAAATTCTTGAAACAATAGTAACCATCGACAGATTCTCCCCCCCAACACTGGCTTGTTGACTAGGTACTTAAGAGATAAATGATCTGTGAACATCTTAAAATGTTTTCCAAGTAGGTAATGCCTGAACTTTTGAAGTGCATATACCATTTCCAGGACTTCTCGCTTTCTCGTTTTGTAGTTTTTCTCAGAATCTAACAGTTTTCTGCTTGCAAATGATATGGGATGGTCCGAATCCCCTACTCTTGGTTGTGCCATAAAAGCTCCCAGGGCTATGGTTGATGCATCTACATGCACATGGAATGTCTTCTCCCAATCTTGAAAGACTAGGATGGTTGTTGTGACCATATTCTCCTTCAGGGTGTCCAATCCTTACTGACAGCTCTCATTCCACTGGAATTTAGTATCCTTCTTGAGTAATTTCTCCATCGGGGTAGTGATCTACACATACCCCTTGATAAATTTTCTGTAATATCATGTATGTCCTAATGTGGCCCTCAGTTGGCGCACTGATTTCGGTAGTGGTAAGTTCACAATTACTGCAATCTTTGCAAGATCCACGATCAAACTTTGTCTGCATACTATGTGACCCAATAGAATTCTGAAGGGTGTTCCAAATATACATTTCTTAATGTTCAAGGATATTTGGCATTTCCTGCATCTTTCTAACATCAGCCTCAACACCTCTACATGATCCTTCAACAAGATGTACAATGTCCAATCATCCAAATATACTTCTAGAAACTGATGGATGAATTCTTTGAAGGCAGCAATGACTACTCTAGAGAAAATTGTTGGCGCATTTTTCAGTCCAAAAGGCATGATTGTGTACTGGTAGGATCCCCATTTTGTTGCAAAGGTAGTCTTGTGTCAATCTTCTGGTGCTATCTTGATTTGGTGGTAGCCTAAGAATCCATCAGTGAATGAGTATGCTTCTTGGCCTCCCACATTTTCTAGGACTTCATCTGTAAAGGGCGTAGATAAGGGCTCATGTAGGCAAGCATCATTTTGCTTTCTCAGAACTACACAGATTCTTACGCCTCCTTGATTTTTCTCCTGAACTACCATGGGGCTTATCCATTATGATTCTTCTATTGGTTCTATGATTCCTGCTTCCAACAGTCTGTTGATTTCTACTATGACCTTCTGCTTGTAGATGGGGTTCAATCTATAAGGCCTTTGTCTGATAGGTCTTGCCTTCGGTTTGAGAGGGATCTTCATCTCTCCAATTCTCCTGTGATACCCTTGATTTCTGTAAAGGTTGTTGGGAACAGGTCACTGTATTCGCGCGGTAATTCTGTTATCATGTCCATTGTTTGATCGTCCCAGTAGTCTCCAATGTTGGCCATCTTGGGATTCTCAATTGTCCCAATGTTGAGTTTCTTCACCTTGATTAACGCATCAATTACTTCTGATTATAGAGATGGACCTTCCACTTCTCTTTCGCCTTCAACTTCTTCAATATGAATATCTCGCAGATCGTCTTTCTCTGGTACTTCTTCCTGCACATTGTAGTAAGACAGTAGTTCTTTCACTATCTGTATGTTCTGTTGTTATTCTTCTGTTTTGAGTTCGACTTCTGGTTCCTTAATGAATATCACCCCTCTTATTTGTTTAAGTGTTGCTTCTATGTTGGGGTCCTCATGTTCAAATGAGAAAGTGACTGTAAAGTTTTGTTGTCGTACTGTCCAGCTCGTACTTCATCTGCACAGTTCCTAGTCCATGTACTAGTTTGTTGGGATGCCCTCTAATGTGTGTACGAAATGAGGAGGCCATTCTTCTGGGGTTCTTATTTTCCATAGCACTCTGCACTTCTCCAAGTGTTATGTTGGTGCCCCCTGTCCATCATATTTTTGTTGTTGGTTGCTTCTTTGTGCTGCACCAAACTTGATGCGCAGTAACCGTTTGCATTAGTAACAGTCCTTGATTGTTTCTTTGTGTGCACCCCACCATCTTGTAGGTGTAGCCGTAAGTGCGATGTCGAGAGCTAACAATATCTGACTGTCTGATACTTCATCTTCATATCTCGTTAGGAATTCTTCCAAGTCATCGATTTCATGGAAACTTGGAGGTTCTCTGACTTTTGCCCCAACCCATCTTACTGCGCGATCTATTTGGGCGCATCGTCTGGTTGAGACTTCATGTAGGCATTGTTACTAATTCTCCATACCCGTGTCTGATTCGAAAGCACATGATGTGATACTTCTCCAACTAAGTACACCATCGGCAGTTGGATTGATGTAATCTTTGGTGCGCACGGTGGTTAGATACAGCTGGTTAATTTCTTCCAAGTCTAAACATGTTGGTTCCTTAAATCTTTCAGCTTTTGATGGATCTAGAGGCGTGATAACCCTATATTCTCCTGACTCAAATGTCATCTTCCTGGTTTTCAAATTGATTATCACCTGATTGTCAAACGCCCAATCCAATCCCAGTAATGTTGGATATGGTGTTGTGCCATCCAAGATTTCGATCACTTTGAAGTCTGCCTTAGTGCGCACTCTGTCCATATCTATCGTCCCTCCTTTCAGCCTCCCTATTGGTAGAACTTTTTGTTGGTTTGATAACTTCAGTTGGACTAGTGAGTAGCCTAAGTTAGGTTCTCCCATGCATTTCCATGTCTTTTTGGGAAATACATTCACTTCACATCCTATATCTAATATCACACTGCCCATGTTAAAATCTATGATGTTGGCATTCAATCTAAACTCTCTGTTGGTTCTCCTTCTTGTGTGGAGGTGTTTAACTATCCTCTGTTCTAACTTTCCCTCAGAGTTTATGGTACATTTATCTAACAGATTCTATAATACTATAATAGATGATGGATCCTTAAATAATTGAATACAGGATTGCAGGAAAGTTTTAATACAACTTACTTGGTTTCCTGGGTGGACTTCACTTGTATGATCCAATGCTGGCATCATTTCATACATTGGGATGTCTTGGGTATGTTGTGTGGTAGATATAGATGCAACATTTTGCTTGATAAATTTTTGTCTAGCCTCCATAAAGGTCTCCTTCTCCTTTTTTGCATCAAATCGCTTGGGTGGCTTAGTATTTTTTTTAATCCACTAGTGTTGTATTGGTTCCTATTTAGTCACATCATCTCTCATTTTAGCACCTCCGCACATCACTATGTTGATGTTCTTTCCATCTTCTCTAGCTTCTGTAGAGATCCATTATACGTTTCGATTGTTCTGATTCCATTTCTCTTGTATCTTCCCCAACAATGTTCTGCAATCTTCTATATCGTGGTCTGTTGCACGACAATACATGCATGCCGCATGTGGTAGTGGACATTCTCTTGCATAGTGCCCAGATTGTTGGAAGTTATGGCACACTACTGGACCTCTTCCATGTTCAAAGCCTCCTCTGCCTCGTCCTCTCCCTCTTTACCCAGTGCGATCTCTCTGTGATGTATTGTATTGTGGTACCTGATTATACTGCGCAGGTTTATACTAGAGTTGTGCGGTGTTATACTGCGGATGTGCATTGTTATATTGTTGCAGCACAGTTTTATACTATGGTGGTGCCGGATTAAATTGAGGAGCAGATTTCCTTGTCATCATTTCAGCTTGCACCCTATATGTGTCTGGCGTCCTTTCCCTCATTAGATCCATGGTTCTGTAGTCTTTGTCATCATGGCCTATTGACTTGCAAAAAGTGCAGTATGCATTTTTTTGTATCGTCTGGTATTTCTGCATCATGGGACAATGACATGGATCATGCCCGTGTGTCTTGCAAATTTCACACCAAAGTCCTTTTGTCGGCAATGGATTTGGCATCTCTATTTCCATGTATTGCATGAATGTTGGACATTAGTTCTTATGTTTCCCTTTTGTTCTACATGTGGTACACCAAACAGCTTCGCACTTGTCCTTTCCCTTATTCTAATTGAGTTGAAAGGTAAGATTCTTCAGATCCTCCTTCAACTCCTCTATAGCTGGATATGTCTTTTGGTAATGATTCTCCTCCATTTTCAAGGCTACCTACAGAGCCTCTGCTTGAGATTGGAATTTCTGTTGTCTGAGTGGGTATTTGAGGTGTGGTAAAAAGGAGTTCACAAACAAATGCCTATGTTGCATGTCACTCATGGCATACCTCAATTTCCCTTTCAGACGTTTAAATAGTTGGTCAATTTCCCAGAAATATTCTCCTCGTTTCTGTCGAATTTCCATCATCTCATTCATGTATTGATCCTCTGAGCTCAGCTTCTGCAACTCATTAATCAATAATTTTGTAATGTTTGTCAGAGTCCTTGTCGTCCCAGGTGCACTGTTTACATCTAGACTCATGTACCAATCTAGTGCGTTGTCTCTTAGCGTGATAGCTAGCTACACAAGTTTAGTATCTTCATCAGTGATATGTTTTGCTTCCCAGATATTTGCACAAATGAACAAGTGTTTCTCAAGGTCTTCTACTATCTCTTCTCGAAATATTGGTAACCGAATGGTGGGATCATGCCTTGCCATCCTAAATGTTGAACTGCTACCTCCACGCGGTGTATATACTTGACTAATGCTCCCTGAACTGGCTCCCCCAGTTGTTGTTCCTTGTTTATATGTACTTCATGTTGTCTTCATTCTCCCGAAATTCGGTTGTCTAAACAGTGGTGTTGTTTTTGGTGTGTTAGTCGCACATGGGTTTATGGGTTCCAAACTGACATTAATATGGATAGGATTGTTTCCTTCTATTCTCGCTCTTGGACCTCTCATCTTCCTCTCATATGTTGCGCGTGGGATTTCCTCAATCTTCTCCACAGCCTGGAGATCCTTTACCTCCTCTTCATCACTGGCCAAGCCTTCCCTCGTGGCTATGTCTCTCTTCCTCGTGTTCACCTTGTATTTGTAGGGTACTCCACTGCACGTATTTCTAGCTGTTGCCATGATCTTCTTGATCTGGTCATCGTCCATCATGATTGGGTCTAAGGCTTCCTCCTTCTTTCCTTTACCCCTTTCTCCTTCCATTTCTCCTTTTTCTGTCAGTGCTTCCCCCCTTCCCCTATGCACGCAGGGAAGTTTAGTTGTTTGATTCCATTGTCATTACACCTTTGTTATAGAGTAATATTTTAATAAAAGTATGTAACGATCTAATATACCTTCCTCGAGGTCCGCGTAGAAACTCTTGCTCTGCTACGTTGTACGCCTTTGCAGTACCTACTGCAAATTCTTTTATAAATCCTGCTACAATACTATCGAGTCAAAAATCTATTGCGCGAGTGAATTTGTTATTCACATGTTTAACTGCGTAGTATGAACTAAGGTCCACTCTAACTGTCGGATCTGATTCGTTGTGTGGTTATCCTTCAACCTCAATATTCATTACTGCAATAAGTGTGGAAAATCACAGAAAAAGACTTCATGTAGATCAATAAACACATATTTCTCAAGATATTTGCGCGGTGTTACTCTACGGTTTATGTTATCTTTCTGCTCAAACTCTAGCTCCTTTGTTTTCAGCCAGCTTTCAATCTCTTCTTTTGTGGGATTCCGCGGTCTCAACATCCCCTACTAGCGACGCATTATTTTCACCTTCTTGTCGTCCGATTCAGTATTATTTTGACCCACCTTTCGGAGATCTTACATTCTTTTAAAAGGTCTTCAACAGATCCCTTCTACTCAATCCTATGTTGTTCCAACCGGCAACGGAACCATTTGTTGGGTGCTTATCTGAGTTATACCTTTAACATGATTGACCCAGGTTCAAGTCTACTAGGGATCCAACAAAGCTTCTAAAACTATCAGCCCTCCTGGTAAACTAGAAGGCAACGCAGTACACATAGTGCACTATGCAATCTCACCCAAGATAGTTTTATGGGTGACTGCAACGCTCAGGTGCTTGTAGCTTGGGAATGAGTGGAGATATGGGATTGTACTATGTGATCTTCAGTCCATTACTATATCATTCATCTATCTTAGTTATTCTATCATTATTTATGCATGCATGTAAATCAACAAATCTAACTACTTCATCAAAACATTCATCTAAGATCTAACCATTGATAGCAAAGACATAAACAATAATAATTCCACACAACACATGATTTACCTTGGTTCACCCCCTCCTGGGCTACGTCCACAAATATTTGGCTCTTAAGCTCTTTTATTATTGTTCTATCATATATGATGCCACGCGCACTACAACTTCATTCATACATTCATAAAACAGACTCCTCGACCTTTACGAGGTTGACTAGATCACACCAGGCTCCTTAGCCTGCAATCTAACCCTCAAGGTCTAGTCACTTTTCCCTCCCACAGCTCAATAACTTACAAAAGGGTATCAGATTATATTTGTGTCACAAACCTCTTACTCTATCTCATGCGAGTAACTCATAATAACCATCATAGACATAGAACCCCCCTAAACCTCCTAGGTATCTATTTATATCTATTTCTGGCTCATCAACTGTTACTTTCTCTTACCAAAACCATAACCTAGTTAAGTCTTCTTGCACACTTGTCTCCTCTGCATGCGCGCTTTCTTCCGCTGCTTTTCCTGCCAGTTGTCTTTCTTTCTTTCCCTTCTTCTTGCATGCGTGCCTCACATGCTTTTCTGCCAACTGACTGCCCACCACATCGTGCCTTTTTCCCAAAATGGGCATGTGCCCAACACCACCCACCTATTTCAACTGGATCCTCTTGATATTTTTTAGTTCATCACATTCTTCTATAATTCTTTGTAATTGTGGGTTCTACACTTCTGACATTGTTTGAATCCCTAGACAACTTCCAGGTGGAGATTGGTGGTCGCCCACCTAATCCAATTGGCATGAGGCATCTGAGTGGCCCCAACTTTATAGTGTGACCCTAACTTTTCCACCACCTATCATATCTTGGTTACAGGAGTGAATGTCACTGATTATCACATCCAGCTGTTGGAAGATTGATTGTTGTCATTGATGTCAACCCTAGTCATGGGTTTTGGACCGCAAGATTGATAAAGGTATTTGGACATGAAGGAAAATGCACATGCATATACAACACCCATGAATGGATAGTATACATCATTTTGTTTCCGGTGGTATGTGGCATGTCACATGGATCCTCATGGTTGAGGAGAAATGAATTTTTGAAGATGACAAAGTGAATTGAAAAAGGAAGTACATGTAGGCCGTCAAAATAATTAAAGAAAATAATTACAA
>JASDQU011249699.1:0-22353 GCA_032191745.1 Picea mariana
GTAGAATGTGGAAAAAGCTCAAGCGCGTGAACTTTTTCCTAAGCGAATTGATAACTGAGGATATGCTTTGGAGCACGGCTTTTGTCGGTCTGGGCATACCGTGAATTTCCTTTATGATGATTTCAGATTCCCCCAACACTGTTAGAGTTTGAATACTCATATCCTGGGCTAGCTTGAGTCCCATATAGGCTGTGAAGAACTATGCCTTACTTTTTTTTGTCTTCCCCAATCCTTGGGCGTAATCAATTATTTTTTTCCCCTCAGAATCATAGATGACTCCCCCAGCACTTGCCAACCCTGGGTTTCCTATTGCTGCCCCATCGAAGAAGAGGAAGAAGGAATGTTGTTGATTTTGCCAGTGAAAGAACTGTTGTTAACGAGGTGAAGTTGTCAATCTTGTTGCTTGGGGGTCTTCCTGGGGGTGTTGAGGGTATTCTTTGTTGGCCCCCATATATACGCGACCCAAATTTCTTCACTTGGTTCCAGGGTACCTGCGGGATCGAAATCTACTTCTTTGGTTCTGAAGACTTCTGAGATTAGACCACATATCTTTGCAAAGATACTTTGCATTAGGGGGATCTTTCCTCGAAAGATGGCTTGATTGTGAGCTAACCATAGCTCCCACACGACAAATTTGGGAATTTGTTTCCATAGAAGGGTGAACTTCTTTTTATTTTTGAAGCTGGGAGCATATCTCTGTTTCCATTGGGTAAAATGATTAGTCCAATTGTCGGGGGGGGTGGATTGAGGAGAGGAAGATAAATGAGATTCCAGAGATGTAGAGAAAAATTGCATTCTAAAAAGAGGTGGGTGATGGATTCTGAGGCTTCATGGAAGAAGGCACACCTGGAGGGGCCCTGGATGCCCTGCTTTATAAGGTTTTCAGCAGTTAGGATTTTGTTGTGAACTAGCAGCCAACAGAAAGTGTTGACTTTTGCGAGTGAGGGATCAGACCATACCTCTTTCCAAATTTTGGACGGGGGAGGCCCGGGAGTTTTTGAGAGGAGATGGGAGTAACCTTCTTTGACAGATAATGGTTTACCTCCCCAGCTTCGGGATTCAATGGTGGATCGGTTAAGAGTCGTGCAGCCAGCCAGATTATTGAAGAGAATAGGAAGTAGGGGGGTGAGGATCTCTAGGGGAGTGTGCGGTTTCCAGCTTACCCATTTTCCTTCATTATGACATAGGCAGAAGTCTTGAAGTTTGAGGAGGCCATTTATGCAGCACCAGTCTTTGAGAGGATGCATAATCTCTAGGGAGCTCAAGGGCTTGTGGTTGAGGATGTGGTCTGTCTAGATATTTATAGTATCCCCATTTCCGGGGGCCCAAGAGAGTTTAGCCTGAATAATCGGTGTTGCACTCTTGAAGAGACACCAAATCGGAGAGCCTGGTGTGGAGGGGATTGGTCCCTCTAGGAATCTAAGCCTGATAGATTGAAATTATTTTTTGAATATGGATTTCTTACACCAGTCTGGTTTGCCTATTATGAGTTGCCATGCCAACTTTGCTCCCATAGATAATTTCATGTTGACTGGGTCCTTAATAGCCAGACCACCTTTATTGTAGGGATGGAAAATTTGCTTCCAATTTATGAGGTGGAATTTCTTTGTGTTTGTTTTTCCTCCTACCCAGAGGAAGGATCTTATGGCACTGCCGATTTTCTCTAGAATGCCTTTAGGCACTAGGAGTCTTGAACATTGGAAAATTGAAAGAGAGGAAAGAACTGATTTTATTAAAACTGTTTTCCCTGCAGGATTAAGCCATCGACCACCCCAATTCTAGATCCTTGCTGAAATTTTCTCCACTATTTCAAATCAAGTTGAGGAGATGTAGTGATTGAGAAAGATGGGCATTCCTAGGTATTTAAAGTGATTCTAGGCGGTGATAATAGGAAAATCAAAGATTCTGGCTATTTGTTCCTTTGTGTGTCCCGGAACGTGCCAACCATAAATTTTTCACTTGAGAGTGTTCACCTTACTGCCTGAGGCTACGAGGAAAGAGTTGAGGATCTTTTGAAAGTATTTGGCAGTGCGTATTATGGCTGCTCCTAACAAAAGGGTATCATCGACAAATTGAGAATGATTTATTTCCTTATCGCCTCTTGTTATGAGTAATCCTGGGAGTTTTCCTGTTCTTGTTTTTGCTTCCAGCTTTCGACTGAGGGAGTCTACTAGGAGGATGTAAAGAGAGGGGGAGAGGGGGCATCCCTGCCGCAGACCCCTGCTTGCTTTGAAAAAACTGGTTGGGCGTCCATTGAGGAGAGGAGATATCCATGGATTGTTGATGCAAGCTTTAATCTAGTTACTGAAATTATCTGAGAAACCATAAGATTTTAAGACTGACAAAGGAGTTTTCCATATCTAACTTGACAACCATTCCAGGAGTTTTGGTTTTCTTGCTTGAATGGATGGCTTCTTGCACCAAGACAATGCTTTTTGTTATCTGCTTGTCCCTAAGGAAACTGGTATGGTTTTCTGAGATTAGATTTGAGAGTAGGGGGTTAAGGCGGTTCACAATGATTTTGGTGAGGATTTTGTAGGAGGAGTTGCAAAGCAAGATTGGATGGAAATGGGAGAAATTAGAGGGATTGGATTCTGATAACATCGCAGTGTGTAGTTTAACATATTTTTTAAATCCAATTTTATAACATCCTAGAAGTATCTAAATAATCTGATAGGAAACCCATCAGGCCCCGATGCTTTGTCAGGTTCAAGACTCCAAATTGCTTTGTGTATTTCTTCCTCAGTGATTTATTGGGTTAGCTGATTATTTTCTGCATCAGAAAATAAGTTTGGGATGTTTGCCAACAAGTTGTTGGTCTCCACTTGCATTGCTTCCTCCCTTGGTTGTTGATATATATTGTTGTAGTGATGATAGGCCTCTGCTTTGATCTGTTCATAAGAATCAATTTGTTGCCCCATGCTGGAAGTGATAGATGTAACAGTGTTTGTTTTCCTTCGAGATTGTGCTTGCTTGTCGAAAAAGGAGGTGTTTGAATCTCCTGCCTTTATCCAAAGACTCTTGGATTTCAAATGCCAGTGTTCCTCCTCCCTGCGCAATGTGGTCTGAAGGTGTTGTTGCGCTTATTTTTCCTGATTTATTAGAGCTTCTGTAACTAGATCAGATTCTATTTTCTGTTGAATTTGACTAAGTTGCTCAAGCCTTTCCTGATTTTCTTGGTGGGGGGCAGTGTAGGACTTTTTCACCCATTCTTTGAGAGAGGTCTTGACGACCTTTAGCTTACTTTCCCAAACAAAGCTGGGGGATCCAGAGATGGAGGTGGTCCAGGATTGAGGGACGAGCATGGGGGTATCTGGATTATCCAACCATAGTTGATTGAAGTGGAAGGGGAGTGGACCAAAGTTATGAGGGGAGCGGAAAGAGAGAGTGATGGGTTTATGGTATGAGATGGCGGAGAGGAGGATTTGGGAGGAGATGTCTAGGGGTGAGAGTAAAAATTCATTGTTGATAAGGAAGCGGTCCAGGTAAGATGCAATATGCTTGAGACCTACCCTTCTGTTATTCCAGGTGTAGTTCCCTTTGGTTGGTTTAATATCTTGCATGTCCCAATTGGACATAAGATCTATCAGATTTTCAGAGAAAGGGTCTCTAACTTTGCTTCCTCCTTTTTTTTCCCCGAGGCTGAGATGGGTATTAAGGTCTCCTCCAATTATGCAAGAGGGGAGGTCTACAAAGTTTCAGAGATTTGAGAGGGAGGTCCAAGCTGCCAATTTGTCTTTATAGGTGTTTGGCATATAGATATTAATTATAGTGATGACACTATTGTTGTCTTTGTTTTTTAGCACTGTAAGAATCCAATTTCGAGTGTCAGAGATTACCTTAGAGTTCCATATTTGTGCGTTCCAGAGTGTAGCAATACCACCAGGATCACCCTGAGAGCTGACTATCGTACCACCGATATTTTTGTAGAGTTTGCTTGTTGCTTCAAGGATGGACTTTGAATCCATTTTGGTTTCTTGGAGGAGAATAATCGATGGATTAACCATTTTATTTAGATCTTTTAGAGCTTCGGCTTTAAGTTTACTGCTGAAACGCCTGCAATTCCAGGAGAGAAAGAGCATTTAGGGGGGGTTAGAGGGGGCGCGACTGCCAAGGGTCAAGTGTTCCATTCCTTTGTTCCCTTCTTTTCTTGTTGATATGTGGATAGTGTGTTCTATAGTTTGTTGTTTTCCTTGTGCTTTTTCTTTAGTTGCTACTTCTTCTCTAACTTCCTTGTTTGTGCACTACCCTGATTTCCTTGGCTTTTCTGATGGGATTTCTCCTTCTTCTTTTTCCTGCGGGCATTGCACATGCAAATTTGAACTTGAAGTTTCTTGTTGCACCGGTTTATTTGTGTTTTCCATGGAGGGGTTCTCTGTTCCAAGGTCATCATTGATGTTGATTAAGGGTGGATCAAGGAACGAGGAGGCGAATGGTGCTAAAGGGGGGTTCTGTTTTGAAGAAGATTCACTTAGGAGTTCAAAGGGGTTGCTGCTAGGAAGGGGCTTGGTGATCGGTCAAGGAGCCTTTTTAGGTGGGGATTTTGGACTTGGATTTTTCCTTTAAGATTCTGCTAGAGGTTGGGAGCCTGAGGGTCCTACACGAGATCCATTGCTTTTACCACTGGTGTTTTTTTGCAAACCTGTTGCCAACCATCTTCCTGAGAGGGAGCGTCATTTTCTGAGGGTTGTTTGATACTTGGACACTTCTTTGCAAAATGGTCGTATTCGTGACAAGAATTTCATTTGAAAGGAAATTGTTCATAGTCAATTTTTTGGATGTGGATCCAGTCATCTAACATTAACTTGATTGCTTCTAGGAGCCCTTTTTCTAGATCTACTTCTACACATATTCTTGCATAGGAATAAAGGCTGGATTTGGGCTCTTCCCTATCAATATACTTCCCTAGGGAATCTCCTATGATTTTCAAAACTTCATCTCCCCAGCAATGGAAGGGCAAATGTGGGAGCCTTACCCATACTAACACAACTGAGGAAATGTCATTTTCAAGATCGAAATTTGGGGTCCATTTGTTTAAGTATAAGCCTCTAGGACCAAAGAAGTACGGTCCATTTCTAAAGATGAGATCCCTATCTTACTTAAGCTCAAAGTAGAAAATATAGAATCCCTTACCACAGAAGAAGTGGTTCATCCGTCCTTCAACCAGGGAGTGCTAGTTTTGCTCAATCCAAAGATCTATTTGCCGAGGTGAGGGCCAAAGGCCCATGAACTATCCAACCAAATCTCGTGATGCAAAGGAGAGGGCTTTTCGTCTCGCTGAAGTGCTGGAGATTGAAACTTCCGTAACCTTATCCAGTTTCTTGACAAACTGGGAAGTGCTTTGTCGGGTCGGAGGGAGAGGGAGCGAGCCTACCAGGGCTTTGAAGGCTATGACTTCGTCAAGGAAGTTAGTAGGGGGATCGGGATCCAGGTTCTCAGAGGCCATGGGCATGTCGAAGGGCCGAGGAGCGTCTAGGAGGCCGAGGGGCGGTTGGGAAGGTCGAGGAAGCTGCTAGTTAGGGCTTCTCCAGGGTGCTAAGATCCTACTCATTATGTATGTGTATGGGTTTTGCCTTGTTGAACAAACTACTCTTCACATTTTACTAAAGTGATCACCTAACAAAATTTTTCTTGTATTATTGACAATGTATTTATTGTCAATTTAGTCCCATATCAAATGTTTTTCCTTAATGGTTCGCATATTCTTTAAAATTAGATATAAATTCATGTTTGAATCTAAAAATCATTTTAAAATTACTAATGTATTTCATCAAGTCAATTATGCAAGTTAATATTCACTAACATTTTATACTAATTGACAACATGTACTAATCACTATGCTCTCAATGTTAATCAATTTGATCTTTCTATATTATCCAAGAACAACCACGTGTATTTTCTTTTCTTCACAACTTCACATGCACTACTAATTACCCATTCCCTAAATTGCCTTTATGTAATCAAACCACCATTTATGTAATCAAACCACCATTCATCTCTAATTCCTCTTAATATATCAAGGGTAGTGAACCCTGCATTGTTCAAGGGGTGATGCTCTAACCAGTTATCCAAGGCTCCACTTTGAAACCTAATAACATTTGGCACAAAAACATGATGTGCACCAAAGTCCATATCTTGCACATACTTTAGCACCTACATACAAACTCAATAACAACCATTAACACTTCAACACCCACATGCACTCTTCAACACATAGATCAATAACAATCATTATCACTTCAACCCCCACATACACTCTTCAACACCTATGTGTCGACTTCAACACCTAGGTTCACACTTCAACACCTACATGCATATTCATTGTCCAAGGCACACAATTTGGCATCTTATGTGTAAAGTTCTACATTTATGTGCACACTAGGAATACCAATCATTGAAAAGGCCATCATACACGCATGCCAATAATAATACAAAATGCAAATAAAAGATGAATAATTATCATCAATCGTAAAAACAAAGTGCCTTTTGCAACAAGATCTCGATATTATAAATACAATATACATTAGACATAGTTGCTCGATTCTTAATTATTATTTTTTTTAACTTTTAATCCGTGCTTACTTTTTTAAAGGAAGAACTCCTTGTTTACGATTCTCTTTTATAGAAGCTATATCTTATAGAGATTTTTTTTTAAATAATTTAAAAATTAATAATGAAACAATTCTTACGTTTAAAAACTTAAGAACAAGTTGCAACACTTTGTATTTAATACAAAGATGGCGTTCGACCTTAAATAGTTTTTATACAATTATACTTTATTTGCCACACATTAGGAAGGCAGATTTGTATTTATAAAATGACGAAATAGCCATATTGTGAATCAAAGTGTTGTTTGATTTCACCATCATTTATTTTTCGAAAAGTTTGTATTAAAAACTTAAATATTGTGTCACATTAATGTACGTATTAGAGGTACATTTTCAATTATATGAGAAAGTGTTGGTTGTTGAAAAATGCGGTATTTTTAAATATTATTTTGCATAGGGCTCTCCTTGAAGTTTAATAAATAATATGTAAGCGTATACCATGGATTTTATTTTTTTAAATATGTTTTTGGGTATAATGGTCAATTAATGAGGATAGGGGACTTGGAAGAGATTTTTTTCAATCACTGTTACAATTTTGTTTTGTGTGACACAAGATAAAATTTTCATAAAGACTATGAGTAATTATAACTCAACTTACTATTAGGGGAATATACGTAAGAGGAAGATTTTGTAAATACTAAAAATAAAGATTATGAACATATGTGTTTTGAACACTTTTACTAAGTGGCTTTATGATTTAAAGTTATATCATATATTACTTTGGAGGAAATATAGTTATAAGATGTTTAAAACTAAAAAAAAAAATGTCTTAGCCTAAGAAGTTTATCTTGGATAGATTCAAACGTGACATAATTGAAATCTTTAACATCATATTTATTTGGTTTGATTATATGTTTTTAAAAAAATTCAACACTTAAATACTTATAAATTTAGATTGTAGTTGAAATGTTATGCTATAAGGTAAAGTATGGTTACAAAATTATGGAAAATACCCAAAAACGAGTTTCACTATTAAGAGAAAATCAAACCCTCAAAAGAATTTAGTGAATTCTTTGTAGGGATGAAAACACATCATAGTAAGTGAAACCTTAGAAATAACAAACCAAGATAGCACAATGAAAACAAGAATGATAAAATTCAAATAGAAGTGGGGAAATAATGTGGACCTAGTATATTGGTGTCCTCTAGAATATGGATAATGTTGATGTTTTGACAACTTTGGAAGGTCATTCTCTAAGTTGGAAACCAAAAGAAACCCCAGAAGATGATGAAATCAGGTCGGCCCAATAATTTTCCATTTAGAAGTCCAGAAATAAGAAGTTAGCCCCAGAAACAACCTGTTAGATAGGTAAAGGCAACCCATAAAGTACAGTGGCAAATTAGTATAAATAGCCCATCGGATTCACTCATTTTCAATCAAGAGTTTCGGTCCTCTTACATAGAATTTCACAAATCAATATGGAAGATGACTTGTAGCAAGGAAGACATTTTTTCTTGGGTTTTATCTCTCTTTGGCTCGCTATATTCTCAAGGTACTCGCTCTCTCTTAATACAGAGAGTTTGTCTATTGCAGAGATATTCTTCTTTGTATCAACACAAAAGTCATGTGCTAGGGTTTCTAGGGTTTGATCTTTTGGTGATCTTAAAAGATTGTTCTTCAGATTGGCAAGATTTCTTATACCGAAACGTTGGATAGGTTTTTCTCATGAGAGGATTTTCCCAGGATATATCTTGTGTCACTTGTGCATGGTTATCTTTCAGTGATCTTATAATTAGGTTGATATTTTCAGTGTGCAATTATTCTATGATTTGGAACATAATAAACTAATTGTCAAGATCTAAAAATAAGATAAAACTTCAACATGGTTTCAGAGCTAGACCAATAAAGAGCCATTTCACAAGCAACAACAGACCAGATTTGAAGAAGTGTTGAATTCTTGGGTTGAAACTTGGCATTTGTAGTGCTCCCTGCCCCAAGACAGTACACCCTAGACCAATGCACCTCCTAGTGCCGTCAGATTGCAGTTTGGACGAATTTGTTTTTTTTTTTTGTTTGGAGACATATTCAAGGTGAAGACCAGTTTCAGAGTAGAAGAAACATTGGAAGGTGCCACTAACTTCAGATCATGGAAGACTAACATACTTTTTATCCTAAAAGAAAATGATCTTCTCGATTACATAAACCAGGACATTCCTGAGGCAAAAGAAGATGAAGAGAAGGTCAAGCACAGGAAGAAAGAAGTAATGACTAAAAGGATCTTGGTAGACTCTGTTAGAGAACATTTGATTCCACACATTGTGGAACTAAAGATTGCCAAGGAAATGTACAAGGCCTTGCTAAAATTATTTGAAATCAAAAACATTAAAATAAAATTATCTTTAAGAAATCAACTTCGACGCATCAAGATGCCGAAGACAGATTCAATCAACACATATTTAACAAAGATATATGAGATAAGAGATCAACTTAAAGCTATTGGAGATAATGTTATAGACACAAAACTTGTCTCTACGTCTCTTAACGGATTACCAATATCATCGGATCCATTTATTCAGAGCATCTGTGGATGTGAAAAGTTAGCAAAGTTTGATAGACTGTGGTATGATTGTGTTCAAGAAGAAACCATAATGCTATACAGAGAAAACTTGCAAAAACCTCTGAAAGAAGAAGAAGAGAAATAATTTGCAGCCCTTGCAAGAAAAAGGAAAGGTAAATTCTAGAAGAAGAATACATGACCGTCAAGAAAGAAGAGGGATCTTTCAAAGATCCAATGCTACATTTGTGATGCGTTTGGTCACTATGCTAGATATTTTCCTCGAAGGAAAATAAAAGAAAAGAAGCATGCATCGATAGTCAATGTTAATGCAAAGAAGAAGACCAAACTCGACGATGATCCTCAAAGTGATTATTTCTACTAAAATACATCAGGAGGACTTCTACAAACAATAAGTATAATATAGTTATTTTAATTTTATTTTGTATTGGGCCATTTTCCCTGGTATGAGAGCCCATTGCTAAGTAGGTATTTTAATTCATTTCTATATTGGACCATTTCCTTAGTACAACGGTCCATTTATTATTCTTCATAGGGATATTATCCCTGTATGGGAGGCCATATTTTATTTTTGGTAGAAGGGTCATTATCCCTGGTATAGGAACCCTTATATTTAATTTGGCAGAGGGAGTCATTTGGATCAAAGGAAGAGTCATGGAAAGTCAACCTTCAAGTTGTATAGACTTGGAGGGAGTCAATGACCAGGAAGAAGCAAACAGGGTTTTGTGACACTTTGCAAGATGCAAAGGGACATGCAATATATGAAAACATAGTTTGAGGATTCTCTTAGATAGAGAGAGTTGAATTAAGAGTTTGAGATGAAGGATCTTGACCGAATGTAATGGGATTGGAAGCGTGGTAGGGATCAAATGAGATCTTTAGTGAGGAGAAAGAAGAGGTTCAGCACGATGGACTGGAATTCCATGGTCACACATATGATGACACATATGAAGAAGTTGTGTGACTGGATAGACTTTTTTTTTTCCGAGAGCACCTTGTATATGGTTGAGCCATGATGGTATTATTGAATTACATCATAGCATGCAGGTACCTAGGTTTTGGTACAGATAGATATGATTGGTCTCTGATGATGAAGTGTGGTTGCAATGATATAGAACGTTTCAGATTGGGAGTGTAGAGGATAGATTGAGCACCTGGGGTGATACTGCAGCTTGGGGATCGAGCAGGATTTCCAAACAAGAAGGGAAGAAAATATCTCTAGCACTCATATATCGCAACCAATGATGCAAATCATGAGGCATGGTGGATTTAAAAAGATCTTGCAAGAGTTCATTAGAGGCATGGTGTAAGAGGGAACAATGAGGCTCCAACACATATCCACAAATGAGAACACAATTGACATTTTCACCAAGCCTCTGTCAGGGACAAGCTTATAAGGAATGCAAATGTTTCCCTTAGGGAGTGTTGATGATTGCAACATTAGGTAGACATTCCAAGATCGATCAGACAAACTTGATCATGTGGGAATGGAGTTAATGTAATCTTCAATGAACTGAATATTCGATTTGTTGCTATATCTCTAGGAGGAAAGTATTGGATAAACATTCCAAGATTGTTCATATGGACTTGACCATGTGGGAATGATTCCAATTTTTTCTTTGATCGACTTAAGGCTTGGGACCCTAGTATAGTCTTCGATGGAATGAAGACTCGAGGCCTGATGTAGTCTTCGATGGAATGAAGCTACGTATTTTTTGATGTAATGAGGACTCCTCTAATGGGTTTGACTTGCATCGGGAATCATTCTCTTAGAGAAAACTCACTTGCAAGTGTATACTTGTAAAGATGAGTGGCCCTGATAAGCATCGGGCCGACTCTTCTCCCATTGTTGAGCTGCAAACCAGGGGAGATAGGGAACATCTACATCTGGAGTAGAGGTGCCCTGACATAGTCTTCAACGAACTGAAGACTCAAGGTGTTTGAGGTGAAATTCCACGTGTCTAATAACATCGAGCTAAATAAATTCACAGAATGATCCTATGGGAATATGTACATTCCAAGACTAATCTTGATCATTCTAAGAATGTTCATGATCATGTGGGAATGTGGACATTCCAGGATCAATCGTGATCATTTTATCGTGAGGTGAATATGGCTTTGATGTGGTCTTGATTCTTGTCATGGGAATATGTACATTCCAAGACTAATCTTGATCATTCTAAGAAATTTCATGATCATGTGGGAATGTGGACATTCCAGGATCAATTGTGATCATTTTATCATGAGGTGAATATGGCTCTGATGTGGTCTTGATTCTTGTCATGGGACAATAATGACCTGAGATGCTAGACACAAGGTTGTGGATATGGATCATAAACATAACTAATGAGGCTCATGGAGAAACTTTTCTACGATGGAAGAATACCAAGAATAGTACAATATATGCTTGGAGAATGAATTCCTCATTGAGAGGGAGTGTTGATGTTTTGGAAACTTCAGAAGGTCATTCTCCAAGTTGGAAACTAGAGGAAACCCCAAAAGATGACGAAATAGCCTAGAAATCAGGTTGGCCCAGTAATTTTCCATTTAGAAGTCCATAAATAAGAATTTGGCCCCAGAAATAACCTACTAGATTGGTAAAGTCGGACTAGAAAGTACAGTGGAAAATTAGTATAAATAGCCCATCAAATTGGCTCATTTTCACTCAAGAGTTTCACTCCTCTTACACAAAATTTCAGATTTTAAGAAGGAAAACCAATTGCAACAAGGAAGACATTTTCTCTTGGGTTTTATCTCTCTTTGGCTCGCTATATTTATAGGGTACTCGATCTCTCTTGCTAGGGCGAGTTTGTCTATTGCAGGGATATTATTCTTTGTATTAGCACAAGAGTCTTGTGTTAGGGTTTCTAAAGTTTTATCTTCTAGTGGTCTTAATAAATTTTTCTTCAGATTAGCAAGATTTCTTCTAGAGAAAAGTTGGCTAGGTTTTTTCCGTGAGAAGGTTTTCCCACAATATATCTTATGTCACTTATATATAGTTATATTTATGTAATCTTATAATTAGGTTGATATTTTCAATGTGCAATTATTATTAGATGATTTAAAATATAATAAACAAATTGTCAAGATCCGAAAATAAGATAAAACTTGAACAGATAATTCTAAGAAAGATGGAAGGAATTCATTAATTATGTAGGAGAAAACAAAGATGATGAATATTTGAGGGAGAGATATAAGTTACAATATATATATCAAGTGCTAATCGGATCACCGTGTCTTTCAATCATAAGTTCGTCTGTCCACAATTTGTATTGGGAAGACTTAGTCATAGATTTCAATATGTAAGTTTCCTAATTGTTTTTTTATGAATGTATATTTTGGGATGTAGAAAAGTATGGTAGCGGGTTATGTTGTAATCATGTTCAACAAATTTAAATAGTCCCAAATTTGACCAAATAAGGTCTTAAGATTATTATAACAATAATGAACATTGTTTTTTTAAATTCATAAAAGGTTGTGTGTGAAGTGTTTATTTTTTTTAATTCATAAAAAGGTTGTGTGTGAAGTGTGTTATGTATCTTAGAACGATTTTACATGTGAATTAATTCCCAGGCATTATGAGTCATTCGGTTTTATAAAAATATTGTTTTTAGATATTTTAATATCATAATATTAGAGCATTTAGAGAAACTTTAACATGGACTTAGAGATTATGGTAATTCTTTTAGGAGCTTAGAGAAATTTCAAAGTTTTCTATGAATGATATTCATGATGATTAGTACCCAAATAACAGTCTTAAATGAGGCTTGTTTTGAGATATGTGAGTTAATTATGTGTTTTTGGGGTATGTGGAGAAAGTGTATAAAAAAACATTTTATAGTGTGTTATTAATAATGTGATTTTCATGTCTCCGAGGTGTAGGATAGTCGGTGACGGAGTGTGTTGTTAAGGCACTCTGTGGTGTTAAAGTCATCGGTTCGAAACCTGTGGGGACAAAAAAATCATCCATGTTAAGGGTTGGTGTCGCTCAGGCCGAGTGTGATCCCCGGCTAATTTTGATGGCTTAGATGCCCCTGAGTCGTGGTTTCACATCCACAAACTAGTCTCGCAGATCACAGACAAACTAGCAAACAAAAAAAATAATAAAGTGATTGTCATACTACATAATCTCACAGGAAAAAATAATTAAATTTCCACAAAAGTTTAGGAAACATTAGAAAATAGGTATAAAACCTTGAACAAAAGTGTTGTTTCTTGTGAAATGAAATATGAATGGTGGAAGGTGAAAAGGTTATAGAACAAAGAATGTGTCTTTGTAACTTTGCAAAATTTTATTATCACTAAAAATTAGAAGGGATCAAATGCACATCTTAACAAGGTGTCAATGTGTCAGATTGCACAATCCCTTTCACTTTGTGCTTGTGTTTGATAGCCTCAAAGGAAATCCACGATCAAATGCACATCTTAGCAAGGTGTCAATGTGTTAGATTGTACAATCCCTTTCACTTTGGGTTTGTGCTTGATAGCCTCAAAGGAAATCTACATTGATCTGAAATAAAAATTAATTATTTTTTTCTACAAAATATTTCAAATATGATGGATATATTCCTTGAAATCATCAAACTAGTTTAATTTTCTACTATTTAATGTTTGATAACATCAATTACAATTCAAGTATACTTTTCCTAATGTCAAATTTGGGTTAATATTTAGTAAATATATGATAATAAATTTCAAAACTCTGACAAAATGTTGCAAATCTATAAGTAAAATACACCCAATGTGAACAAAAAAATTGTGCTTTCCACATGTTTTTTAACCAATATATCAATTTCAATGAGTATGGAGTTAACATAGAAGAGAAAATTAATTGGTGGGGTGGGGCACTCAAGTTAAATCAATTAAGAAAATTCCACATCAATCAAACTCATCCATAAAAAATAAATGTTCCCCAAAAGAGTGTTTCCTTTATTATAAAATAAATGTTCCCCAAAAGAGTGTTTACTTTATTATAGAGTTTTCAATATAATCAAACTCATCCATATACAAGAATTGGTCTCCAAAAAAGTGTTACCTTTATTCTAGAGTTGTTAATGCAAATTTTAAAGTTAACACCTTCACACATAATCACTTCAATGGATGGACTAACAATTTTCAAGCACTTTAATCACATTCCTCTTAGGGATATAGTCACATGAACACCATGGGAGTGACTTCCAACACATTCAAAAATTTACTCAATCAATTTGGCATGAAAGGATTTAGGAAATAAAAATGTAAATAAAATCTAATGAAAGGAATATTGTTTTACTAACATCTGTTTCAATTAATTCTTCATATTTTAAAAAATCATAATCAGACTATACAAATGATCTGGATTATTTTTGAAATAAAATGAAGCAGAGATATTACAACGAAATACTTATGAAAATTGCTAGAAACAAGTAAATACAACAATACATGATTTCTATTAATGAAAGAATTGTAAAGAGATTGTAGAAATACAAAGTGCAAGACTCGTTAGAATGGTGGTAGCTTTATCTCTGAGAAGAGATGTGATGGCTACACTCATTCACAATAAGATGATTACAATGACACTCTAAAGGCCTTTTTATGATAAACATGAATGCCAAAACCCTAGAAATCCAAAAATCTAACCCTAGGAGATGAAACACCGAAAGTCATGTGGGCCCGTTGGGGTAAGTTAGTACGTTGACTTCTCAAGGTCATAACTTTTGCATATGATCTTCATTTTAGGCGCACGATAGCTCGTTGGAAATTTATTTTCGAGATGTACACATTACTTCATCAAAATTTGACTATGTATACAGTTTGTCATAAGCCAAGAAAACATTGTTTACAGCCCCAAAACATCCCTAGACGTACATAACAATGTACTGACATCAAAAATTCCAAAATAATCCAGTTGGAATAGGTGGGAAACCATCAATATCCACCTGGATGTTGTGTAGGGCTTCAGTACAACCCCATAAGTGTAGAACCCACATTTACAAAGAAATGTCTCCATTAGAGAGAAGCGTATTGAACTGAAAATTGTCCAGATGAGCTAGTTGGAATATGGAACAAGTGGGTGGCCACTAATATCCACCTGGATCAATCCCCCCCCGCCCCCCATGAAGAAATGGTATCCATTGGGTTGAGTGCCCAAGGAAGAGGGAAAAGAATCTTATGAATCTGAATCTTGGTGAGCAGGGATGATTTTAAGGATGGAAAATTATTTTAAAATGTAGAAAACTTGGCAAATCTTACTTATCCTTCATATGCCAACTATAAATGTTTGGCGATATTTTTGTAAAAATATTCAAATTTCTAAGAATTTTATATAGTTTTTATAAATTTTTGGCAATTTTTAAGGTAAAATAATTTTATCCTATAGAATTTGGGTGAATCATTTTTAAAATAGCAAATCTCATTTTTGGAAAAACCATGGAAAAGTAGCCCATGAGCAAAATTTAGCCCCTAAAATCATCCCTATTGGTGAGTTGTGTGCCTTGTAGGAGAAGTTGCGTTGCTCAGTTTGTCGAAGGTTGTCACGAACTTGTTGTCGGTGGGATTGAATTTTTTCCACCAACCTATTGTCTCTGGTTTTGACGGGGCATTGTGTAGGCACCATTGTAGGTGAAGAATCAATATCTTCTTTCTCTTCAATTTTTTTTTTTGCTAGATAGAAGGTGTTGAGGTTGTAATGGTTGTAGTGGCCTTATGTGCGTCCTTTGAGTAGACTATGAAGAGGATGGATTTTTCATTATGAAAGATTATCTTGTGGCACTGTTTTGGTGGAAAAATAGTCGAAACTACCTCAAGTATCCTATAGAGATGACCTCCCATAGTAATAATGACACTACATAATCTAGACTCATAAAAATCATGACATTTCTACATATATGGTTGTCCTAAAACAACATCACAAACATCAAGAGGGGAAACATCACACACTACCTCATCCTTGAAGGGTTGGATTCCATAGGACATGCAACACTACTGGCTGATACAGAGATCTCGTCCCTGGTGAAGCCACCCGATGTTGTATGGTTAGAGGTGTGGTGTTTTCAACAACCCCAACTGTTTGACAACCTTATATGAGATTAGGTTCTCTTGGCTACTGTTATCAACAATGAAATGAAAAGGGGTCCCCTTCACCCACATCTATGAATGGAAGAGGTGCTCCCCCTCTTTAGGATCTACTGGTTCTTCTATTTGAATTGTTGTGGTTGCATCAGTAGCAGTGGGGTCTGTGTCGATGATCTGTTTTTTTTCAATATTTTCTGGATCGGATTACGAATCAGGGTTCGGCTCCATGTCTTTGACCTCGGCTACCAATGAATGTTTCGAGAGACATTCATCGGTGTTGTGTCTGGGGATTTTGTGGAAGTCACACCACTTCCCAATGTAATTCTTTGTCTTTCCTTTACCCTTCTTGTCCTATGTCTTGGACTAGTTGTCTATAGGTTGTTGTTTAGGGCCATCTTTACCATGCTTTCGTTGTTGTGTATTTGTAGATCCAAATTCCCATTTGTTCTGGTGCCTAAATTTCTGCTTGATTTTGAGAGAATATCAGTATGCAACTCTCGATAATGAGATGTTTAGGAAATCCATTTCGATTTGGATGTACCTATGCAAATCCCCGCAGTATTTCAGAACCAAATTTCGCTCGGAGTCTTTGATACCCATATTGTTGTGCAAGGTATGGAAAGTATTTGTGAACTCTGACACTGCTTGGCTCTTCTCTTTCCATAGTGTGGTCCATCTAATGTACTAGTCTTCATAGTTATCAACATGATAGTACTATTCCTTGACTGCATCCACAAAAAATTCCCATGTGGGATCGACCCCATATATTCCATATTCCTCTATGGAACTTTGCTCTTAGTAAGTTTCCCACCAATATTTGACATGGGGGAGTGCCTTGAGGAGTGCGAAGGTGATCTTTTCCTTGTCGAAAAAATTTTGATTAGAGAAAAAACCTTTTAATAGGTTTAACCATTTTTCTAGGGCATCTGCATCTATCTGACCTTCAAATATGGGAATATCAAAATTAACGTGTAACTTGAAGGGAGAGTTTCCTCCAAAATGGTCTCTTGAGGAAGATGTGCATGTTGCTATTGGTAGGTGTTGAAGGATGTGTGCAAAATTCTCCATCATTCTATCCCTTTGTCACACGAGAGATTTCTCAAGAAGCAAGTTAATAGAATATTATGCTCTGTCGTTTTTATGTTTTGCCACCGTCGAGGGTTTCTTGGGAATGTGAGAGTGATTTTCCTCAATAGAGACAATCTCGAGACCCAACTGGCTATACTCTAACCTCGTTGGGGACATGCGCTAAAAAACGATCAAGAGAAGACTGCTTTGATACCATTGATCCAAATTATTTTTGGAATGAAAAGAAGCTAAGATATTAAAATGAAATACTCATAAAAATTGCCAGAAATGGGGAAATACAAAAATACATTATTTCTATTAATGAAATAATTGTAAAGAGACTGTAAAAATACAGAGTGCAAGAATCGATAAAATGGTGGAAGATTTATGTTTGAGAAGAAATATGATGATTGCGCTCATTCATAAGAAGATGATTACAATGAGACTCTGAACACCTTTTTATGATAAACATGAATGCCAAAACCCAAGACATCCAAAACCTAACCCTAGGAGATGAAACGTCAAAAGTCATGTGGGCCCTATTGGGGTAAGTTAGTACATTAACTTCTCGGGGTTGTAACTTTTACATACGATCTCCATTGTAGGTACGTGATAGCTCGTTGGAAAGGTATTTTCGAGATCTACGCATTATGTTGTCAAACATTGACTCAATCTATAGTTTGACTGTGGCAAGCCAAGAAAAAACTGTTTAGAGCCCCAAAATGGCTTTGGAATTACAAAAATATGCACTGACATGAAAACTTCCAAAATAAGCTAGTTGGAATAGGTGGGTGGCCACCAATATCCACTTGGATGCTGTGTAGGGATTTAGGACAAACCCGTAAGTGTAGAATCCATAATTACAAATAATTTTCCTCATTATAGAGAAATGTGTTGAATTTAAAATTGTCTAGATGAGCCAGTTGGAATATGGAACAGGTGGGTGGCCACCAATATCCACCTGGATCAACAAAGGAAATATCCAATAATAGGATCCCTAAAATTATGTTAAATTAGTACCATTGTAACACACCCAACCTTAAACCTATTGGGCTATGCCACACATTAAATCTTGCAGAACTGTATAATTGTAGCATCCCCAGATCCCCCAGGCTAGGATCATGTCACTCCATAAAAACAATAAGACCAATAGTCTAAATATATATAACCTTAAACAAAAAAATACATTCTGCAAATGCACAAAATTCATGTGGAAATAACAGTAAACATATTCATGCATCATACACCTGCAATAACCATAAACATAAAACATATATAAATAAACATCATGTAATTCACACACAATTGATACTTATCTTTTATAGAAGACCACCAACTGCATGCATACCTTCCAAAATCCTCCCAGCCTTAGACCACATTGCTCAGAACTCTCAGCAGTGGGTCACCCCCGAGCTGGGACTAAACTTTGCCCGGGTAAAGGGATTCCTAGGCTAGGCTGAGTCAATACAGATAATAGGAAGGATTTCTTCTTAGGAGCCAACTCAAAATACCAGCCTACAGTCTCTCATTCCCCACATGCATGTCCCTCCATAGGAAGTGTGCTCCTTCTCCACTCAACGGTCCTTCAACTACCTCACTTCCCTTCCAGGGCTTCAACACCAGGTCAAAAAGGAAGTCTCTGAGAACTATAGTTGTAGTTGGGCTCCCTCAGGAAATCACTTTCCTAGAAATTCTCTCACCTGGAGAGATTTTCTCATAGGCCTGGAAATCTACCTCTCGAATCCCATGGGTCTGACAACCCACTTCTTCAATCTAACTCTCTAGTCAACCAGGTACTTGCTCAGGTGAAGGAAGCAACAAAAAATGGGTATGGAATAGGTGATGGAAGCAACCATGCTATGAATGGAGATGGTAGCAACAAAAATCAGTTAAGGAACAATATTGGATCGAGTACAGTACAATGTTGGTTCGGTTACAGTACATGTACACTACTCATGACAGGGAAGTACATCGTACAACTTATGGGTTGTAGAGGTTGAATGATGGAGGTCTCAATGTGAAATGATGGAAAACTGGTGAATCGTGAAAATGTGAGGGTGACTAGGGAGAATGGTGCCCAACGAACTGATTTTCCCCACTTAAAACTATATGCACATTGATTGACACATGGCCCTCCAGGAGCTCGTTCCTCTCCATTTGTAGATCATTCCCCTTCACATAAGAACTTAGGATAATATGATATTTATCTTTTTCTTATTCTTTAGGAATAATAATATAATATTCCCTTAGAGATAATACCTATATCTTAGCCCCTTTGCTAGGATCTTATCCCCTCCCTTTCCCTTCCTAATGGATTATAGTCCCCCATACTCGTTTATCGTGGTCGGTCTACACACAACGATGTATTATATTAATGATATGAGTGTTTACATATATAAAATTAGGCACATTGGCCTTTAGCATCTAGGCTCTCTAACCTAATCATCACATAATCCTCCTAGCTTATAACCACATGGCTCACTAGCCTATAAAACATGTTTACAATTCAACTGGGGCTCGGCCTTGGGGTATTACATCCCCCTCCCCTTATTTATGCACTATCCTCAGTGCATCTTATTTACATATTACCATCAAGATTTTCAAAAATCTTCAAAAAGATGCGGGTATTCCGTCTGCATATCATCTTTGTGCTCCCAAGTTGCATCCTCGGGACCGTACCAAGTCCATTGGACCGTTACTATCTCTATGGCTCGATTCTAGAGCTCGTTGATCTTCCAGTCTAGTATGCACACCGGATGCACTTGAAAAATGACTTCTTTCTCCACCTGAATCAAATTCCAATCAATAACATGATTAGCATAAAGTACATACGTTTTAAGTAATGATACATGGAATACATTATGAACAGACGTTGATGTAGGTAATGCAAGAATATATGTTACATGACCAATCCTCTCTAGTATTTCAAATGGCCCACAATAATGAGCTGCCAACTTTGAACAATTTTCCAACTTCGGGGAACTTATGTTGGCCTTCACTTTCAAGAATACATGATCACACATGCAAAGTTCCCTATGAATTCGGCCCTTATCAACATAAATGTTTTTCCTCTCTTGAGCAACCTTTAAATTGTGTTTTATTTTTTTCATCTACGCTTCCATTTTCTTGAGTAATTCTGGCCCAACCACTACTCTATCTGTTTGGTTGTCCTAGATTACTAGTGTGATTCACTTTCTTCCATATAGTGTCTCAAATGGGCTCATCTCCAGAGATGCTTGGTACCCATTGTTGCACTTGATGCTTGGTACCAAATGTAGGTAGCCTTCCCATTTTGATGGTTTATCCATCACATACATCCTCAACATATCCTTAATCACTTGATTTACCCTCTCTATTTTTCCATCAGATTCCAGATGATAAGTTGTGCTAAAATTCAAATTGTTCAAAATCCTTTGAATAATCCTTTCTAGAAATTCAATGTGAATTTTGGATCTCTGTCAGACACAATTGTCTTGGGTATACCATGCAATCTAGCAATTTACCTCATATAAATATCAACAACGTTAGTTTCTTTGTGAATGAGCTTCAACAAAATGAAATGGGCATCTTTGGTAAGCTTGTCCACTACTACCATTATAGAATCATGTTGCTTGCTTTTCTGGGAAATTTGGTGATGAAGTCCATTGTTACAACTTCCCATTTCCACTCAGAGATGGTTAATGGATGCAACAACCCAGCTGGGTGTGTATGCTCAAACTTGACCTTTTGACACTCCAAACATTTGACAATGTACTCAACAACTTCTTTCTTCATGCCTGGCCAATAATATTTTCTCTTGGTAGCTGCAATAGTTTTTTGATACCGTGGGTATCCAACATATGGTACATTATGCGTTTCTCTAAATATCAGATTTTTCAATTCTTGGCAATTTGGTACATAATTTTTTCTTCTATACATGAGAATTTCATCATTTCCCAGCTTGTAGTCCTTAATTTTGTACTGCAACATACCTTGCTATAATTTTTCCATTAATTCCATGTATTGAAAATCTGATTTTCCAGCCTCTAAAATTATGTCTTTCAAAACGGATTGGTACATGCTAATGTTTGTAGCATGAAAATCATGCACTCTTCTATTGATTGCATTAGCCATCTTGTTCTCTTTCCCTTTGATATGATTTATATCAAAGTCATAATCATTGATAAATTCCAACCACCTTCTTTGCCTAACATTTAGATTCAGTTGATCAAATAAATATTTCAAACCATTATGGTCTGTCCTCAACTCAAACCTTTTCTCCATGAGGTAGTGCCTCCACTTCTTCAAGGCATGCACTATGGCTGCCAACTCCAAATCATGAGTGGAATAATGTCTTTCATGCTCCTTCAACTTCCTTGATTCATAACATAAAATATACCCATTTTGACTGAGGACTCCACCTAGTCCTTCCTTACACACATTTGTGCATACAATGAAGTCTTCATTTGGATAAAAAATCCTTAGTATTGGAGAATTGGTGAATAACTATTTCAATTGTTGGAAACTCCTTTCACACTCCAATGTCCACTGAAACTTCTCTCCCTTCTTTTGCAAGGAATTAATCGAGTGTGCAATCTTTGAGAATCCTGTAATAAATCTTTTATAGTAGCCTGCAAGACCCATGAGGGGTCTGACTTCTCTCACATTCTTAGGTGATGACCATCCTCTAATGGTCTCAATATTTTCAGGGTCTACTTTTATCCCTTCTTCAAATATGATATGCCCCAAATAATGAATTTGGTTCTGATAAAATGAGCACTTGCTCAATTTGGCATACAACTAATGCTCCCTTAATACTTGTAATACCATCTTCAAGTTTTTCTCAAGCTCTCCTTCTGACTTGGAATATATAAGAATGTCATCCAAAAATACAATGACAAACTTATCTAAGTATTCTCTGAAAACACCATTCATTAAACACATGAAGATAGTTGGTGCATTTTATAACCCGAATGGCACCACTGTGAACTCATAATGACCATACCACATTCTGAAAGCAGTTTTGTTGATGTATTCATTTTTAATTCTTACTTGGTGATAACCTAACCTGAGATCAATATTGGATAATATTTTTGGATTGTTCAACTGATCAAAGAGGTCATCAATCC
>JASDQU011249700.1:4059-29231 GCA_032191745.1 Picea mariana
TGATCAACCATAAAGAAACTCAAAGCGTGCCATCTTAATCGTTCTTTGGTAATTGTTGTTATAAGTGAATTCTAACCATGTCTAGAACTCTTCCCAACGCTTCTATTGGTCCATCACATACATGCACAACATGTCTTCCAAGGTCTGTCGGTCTGCATGTCCATATTTGGGTGATACACAATACTAAAGTTAAGTTGGGTTCCCAAGGCCTCTTGGAAACTATTCCAAATCATCTAGTAAACATCAATCCTTGATCGGATATAATCTTCTTAGGCATGCCATGAGACCTCACATCTCACTGATGAAAAATCTATTTATGTCAGGTTCCTCATACGTTGTACGCATAGGAGTAAAATGAGCATTCTTTGTCAGAGTGTTGAGTACCACAAAAATCGAGTCGTGTCTCCTTGTCGTCAGTGGAAATACAACAATGAAATCCATCGAAATGACCTCCCATTTTGATTTTGGAATAGTGTGTGGTTGTAGTAGTCGTATTGGATGTCTATGTTCAGCCTTCACCTGCTGACATTCTAGACATCTAGCGACATAGCTCACTATGTTTTCCTTCAATCCGTTCCAGAAGAATAAGGGTTTAAGGTCAAACCTCATCTTCGTGACTCCCGGGTGAGCCATGTACACTACTCTGTGAGCCTCATTTAGGATCGAACTCCTCAACTTGTCATTCGGTGGTACGTAAAGCTGATTTTTAAACCTCAATAATCCATCTTCGTCAAACGTAAATGCTTCAAATCTTCGTACCATCATTGTTTTTTGTTCGATAAAATCCTTGACCTCTTTGTACCAGTCAATGTCATGTGGTAAAGTTTAAATTTTTTCACGTAGCTTTGTCTAAAGCGGCAACACCAAAAAGATGCATGGTTTTCGACTCAATGCATCTGCCACTCGGTTCGTTGTTCCTTTTATGTAAATAATCTCGAAGTCATACTCACTAAGAAATTCTAACCAACATCGTTGTGTAGATTTCTACATTAAAATATTTGAGTTAATCCTTTTTATTACTTGAGCCCAACTACATACCAAAAAAGTATGATAAATATCCTCTCTTTGTTGTGAGAATGAAGAAATATGCATCCTCTTAATGTTTTTTAATCCTTTCATATTTGGGTTGTGTATTGGTAAAGGAAATATTCGAGAGTCTACCTCCAACAAAATATGTATTTGTGAATCCTAGAATGATTCCACTATATCATCTTTTGATTTATGGAGAAACTAGGAGTTTGAGTTGAAAATTTATATAAATATCTGCACCATATTCATGGACAAGTGGGGGTATGGTATGATAATACTTCCACATCATGCCTTATTCTTATCATAGTGGTAATAGTTTTCTTGGGTTAGGGGGGATTATGAGTAATTATACTAAAATTCATATATTATTATGAAAGACATGAAGCCATGTTTTTTAATGAAAGGTAAGAGAATGAAAACACATCCTCCTCATATCAATCTAAAAAAAAACATCTTAGGGCTATGAATACTATAGATAGATGAAATCATTTTAAGCCTTAGATGGAGGATTGAAGAAGGAATGAAATTTGTAAATACATGATGTCATCCAATCCATTGGGGTCACCAAATATTCAATTGCATTGTCTTGTTCCAATATAAGAGCTAGTTGAATCAATCAAAATCATGGTAGATGCTAAATTTTTTATCTTAATTGGCTTCCCTTTGAATTATGTAGGGCTATTTAGGAATCCACTCATAAAATATCCTCATGGTTTACAAAGAGGATCATAGATCCTTATGGAATATTATTAATTAAGAATTATCAAATTAATATCAAAGATGAGTAACCCAAAAAAAATAGATAATTTGAGAACCTTAATGATTTTTAATGTTTATCCCTATCAAATTAATTTAATTATCACAAAAAAAATGTAAAGTGTATTGAAATTAAAAAATAACTATTATGAAGGAATTTCAAAATATGAATTAAAATTAACTAGACTTGTGGGCAATTTTAAAGTAAAAAACATAGTTGTTCAAAATAGAACCTCATTATTTAGTTATATATCGGTTTTCCCACTATTTATATTTAGAGTTGATAATATGAGGAGGGCTCAAGATCTCGAGTGGATTCAAGGCATGTGAGTAATTTTAAACTACAAAACAGATCAAAATAAATCCTCATTATTTAATTATATATTGGTTTTTGCACTATTTATATTGAAGAGGATTGATAATATGAGCAGGGCTCAAGACCTTTACTGAAAGACCTCCAGTAAATTTATTTGGTATGATATTCTTCATACTCCTTCCATCCTTACAACTCACTTTCTCTCATATCGTGTGAGGGTCATGATTGATTGATAACATAAAGGTTTATTTTTAAATTGTATAAATTAATTGATAACATAAAGATTTATTTTTAAATTCTATAAAGTATGGTTTTATAAGATACTTTAGTCCCACCACGTTCGTTTAACTAGCCATCCTATGTTTAACTTTATAAAGTTTTTGGAGAAAAATAAATTTCCAGTCATCTTATGTTTAACTTTATAAACTTTATAAAGGACAAAAATAAATTTCCATAATGTTGATTTTATTAAGAAATTTCCATTGTGTAGATTTCTACATTAAAATATTTGAGTTAATCCTTTTTATTACTTGAGCCCAACTACATACCAAAAAAGTATGGTAAATATCCTCTCTTTGTTGTGAGAATGAAGAAATATGCATCCTCTTAATGTGTTTTAATCCTTTCATATTTGGGTTGTGTATTGGTAAAGGAAAGATTTCAGAGTCTACCTCCAATAAAATATGTATTTGTGAATCCTAGAATGATTCCACTATATCATCTTTTGATTTATGGAGAAACTAGGAGTTTTGAGTTGAAAATCTATATAAATATCTGCACCATATTCATGTACAAGTGGGGGTATGGTATGATGATACTTCCACATCATTCCTTATTCTTAGCATAGTGGTAATTGTTTTCTTGGGTGAGGGGGAATTATGAGTAATTATACTGAAATTCATATATTATGATGAAAGACATGATGCCATGTTTTTTAATGAAAGGTAAGAGAATGAAAACACATCCTCCTTTTTTAGATTTTGGAAAGGAAGATAATTTTGGTGTTTGTTTTCTTGGATTATGCACAATTATGAGTAATTGTAGAAAAATTCATAAATTATATTGAAATAAATGATGTCGTGTGCTTTTAAATGAAAGGAAAGATATTTTCAAAGGAAAAGGTCCTCCTCCTATAGTGGACTTTTTCCTTGTGTCTCTTAGGTTAGAGACTAGAAACTGCTTTATTTTATGAATGAGGAAAACAAATTCTAAAATAAGATACATTGTCTACCTTTTCTAAGTTTTGGTCTTTTTAGTTGGAATAAAATAACATAAATAGGGACGAACTCACAATTTTATGTTTTTTAAATTGCATTTCTAAATGGATTCAACTTGTTGAAAAACCCCTAAGGCACCTGGATTATACAAACTTATACACTCAAATCTGCAAGTCAAACACTTTTTCACCGAATTTTCCACAAAAATAAACAGAAATCCCAAAGGAGAAAAGGTAGAATTTTTAGACTACCACAATAACAAACTCAATAAACTCATTTAAACACTTCGTAAAGGAAGTGCTAGTCATTAATCCCTATTCTATTGTAGGAAATAGAATCATGCATTATGATCCAATTTGAAAATTTGACGACTCCCATTTATGAATTTGTGAAGAGAGTATTTCCTAAAGGTAATTTGAGAAAATCTTTATTAATCTTATTTTTACTATTTTGAAAAATTCCATACAACATTGACATGATCATCTTATTAAACCTAAATTTAAGCATGTCCATACAATTCACAAGATTACCATGATCATCTTATTAAACTTAAATTTAAACATAATCATACAATTCACTAGATTATTAAATTAGTGTTACAACATATTATTAGCGAACTTCAAAAAATCTTATTATTATGATTATCCCAAACAATAAAATACTAAATAATGGGCATTTTTATTAGCTAAAGCAATACAATAATTAGATGATTAAAATTAAATAATACCAAACCATTGTTTGAGAAAACAATTTTTTCACATTCACTATTTAGAAAATCAATTTCCAACGAGCTATAGTATGAATAGAAAACCTTGATTGAACTAGATAATGCCTATTAATTTCACAAAACCTTGATTAAAATACGTAATACCTATTAATTTCAAGAGGTATGCAATTAAAAATGGCAATAATGATATTGTTATTAAAAAATATTTAAACATTTATTTTAAACCTCGATTGAAACACGTAATACCTACTAATTTCAAGACGTATGCAAGGGCAATAATGATATTGTTATTAAAAAAAATTTAAATTTATTTCAAACCTGGATTGAAATACGTAATACCTACTAATTTCAAGACGTATGCAAATAGAAAGGGCAATAATGATATTGTTATTAAAAAATATTTTAGTGGCCAGTGGAAACGATATCTAAATTTAAAAGATTTTTACACCCTCCATTAGATTGAAATATTTTGGCATTGTACAATCCCAACCCTCTATTAGATTGGAATCTTTTGGCATTGTAGAATTTGAAACGACAGTTCAATAGGCATTGTGCTTTTTTCTTATCCATAACCTCCCATCCACCACCATCACCTAAGGGTGTAGAGGAACATGACTGTTAAGTTGTGTTGATTTGGTTAAATAATGGTGTAGAGGAACATGATAATTATGACCATTATAGATTAAAAATTAGATTAGTTAATGAGTGTCTGTTATGAAAATTTCAACAACCTACCAATGTAGTAGAAAAATATGAGTTATGTGTTTTAAATTATTGTGCGGTTAATTCAGTGGATTAATTTCCTCCTTTTGTTGTGATAATGAAGAAATGTGTATCTTTTTAATGTGTCTTAATTCTTTTATATTTGGGTTGTGTATTGATAAATGAAAGATTTCAAAGTCTATCTCCAATAAACTATATCTTTGTGAATCCTAGAATGCTTCCAGTATATCATTTTTCGATTTGTGTAGAAACGCGGAGTTTGAGTTGGAAATATATATAAATATCACCATATTCATGGATGAGTGGGGTATTTGATGATGATACTTCCACATCATTCATTATTCTTAGCATAGTGGTAATTTTTTTCTTGGCTTAGGGACAATTATAAGTAATTCTATTAAAATTCATATATTATGTTGAAAGACATGATGCCGTGTGATATTTTAGGAAAGGTACACAACACATTCTCCTTTATTGGATTTTGGAAAGGAAGATAATTTTGGTATTTTTTCTCTTAGGGACAATTCTAAATATAATTTTAGAAAAAAATCATAGATTATATTGAAAAAATGATGCCATGTGCTTTTTAAGTAAAGGAAAGAGATTTGCAAGAGAACACGATCCTCCTTATATAAAGACTTTTGGAAATGAAGGTAATTTTATTGAGTAATTTTAATTTTAAAATGAGATGCTCATTCAATGTCTCATCATTTAACTTTTCCTTATTTATGTTAGGCTCAAGAAGGGACACTTTATTTTATGAATGAGGAAAAAAATTCTAAAATGAGATACATTTTGAGGGATTATAGAAAATAAAGGTGTTGTCTATATGTTCTAAGTTTTGGCCTTTTTCCTCATAATCCAACAACATAAATCGAGACCAAATCAAAATTTTATGTTGTTTAAATGATCAATATCATCTCTTTGTTTATATGATCAATATCCTCTCAAGTATGATCAATATCCTCTCTTTGTTGTGACAATGAAGAAATGTGCATCTTCTTAATGTGTCTTAATCCTTTTATATTTGGGTTCTGTATTGGTAAAGGAAAGATTTCAGAGTCCACCTCCAATAAACTACATCTTTGTGAATCCTAGAATGCTTCCAATATATCATTTTTTGATTTGTGTATAAATGAGGAGTTTGAGTTGGAAATATATATAAATATCACCATATTCATGGACGAGTGGGGTATCTTATGATGATACTTCCACATCATGCATTATTCTTACCATAGTGGTAATTTTTTTCTTGGCTTATGGACAATTATGAGTAGTTCTACTACAATTCATATATTATGTTGAAAAACATGATTCCATGTGATATTTAAGGAAAGGTAAGACACTGAAAACACAACTCATTCTCCTTTATTGGATTTTGGAAAGGAAGATAATTTTGGTAATTTTTTTCTATGTTGTGTAGCATAACAATATCAATATAATAACTCACTATTATGATCTCACTACCCTTAAACGCTATCCATACCATTATATCAATATTGGAAATATCGCAATCATTAAATCACAATCACTAAAAATATATCAAGGGATAATTTCCGATCGTGAAATTGCTATCAATATTCAAATTTGTTCTGTTTTAAGTAAAACTTGATGTGTCTTGAAGGTCCTTGCTGAAATAGTTTGATACGTTGATGCTTTGGATTTGGGGTATGGTATCACAATCTAGTAAATACATGCGAATGTGGATCTAACAGGATAATCAAAAAGCATAGTTTCATAATGCTATCCCCAATGCTGACACACAAAAGGATGTTGCCTAACATAATCCCACATTCACCTAAATGATGACATTACACATACAACATTGTCTTTCAATTGTACATTAAAGGCATTGCTAACCTACAGAGAAAATCATAGTACACAAGATGAGTTACTCATTGTCTGGAAACAAGATGAAATGCAGTCTAAAAAAAGGTATTGAAACAATCTATTAAATCCCTTTTACAGGAAAAACACAGTAAATTGCCGAGGGACGTAGACATTAAAAGAGGGAATCACGGAGTAATTACATGATCAATATGGTGTAGATATAAATATATGTTCACTGTCTAAATTATGCAATTCGTGTCTGAATGTTTCTGTAACTCCGATTAGTCACTGGCTATTTTATTCCTCTAAAGAAATCATTGCCTAAATCTATAGCTTGGGTATCGCTATTATGCACTATTTAAATCTATTAACTCGTGATGTCATCTAAATATAAGTGTTGTAATAAAAATGGATCTCTATCTCATCTATGCTTATAAAGATGCAGTAATACATGATCATACACCCAACGCATCATATATCCCAACGCAGGTAATAATTAATGACAACACATTCAATGCAGGTAATAAATAAATGCAAACGCATTCAACCCAGGTAAACAACCACGGATTTAAGTCTTAAAATGGCCAAAATGCCCAGGTAAACAACCACAAATTTCAGTCTTAAAATAGCCAAAATCGCCAGGTCTAACCAATAGTTGTCCAATAAAAGTAAAGTTTGTTGTCTATATAAACAAAATAATTTAGTTGTATATCTGGTTACCTCTGTGGTCAGACGACATGTTTCAATTGATGTAAATAAGTATCAATTTCACAGTCAACCTTACATGTAAAAATTTGTGTCAATGAATATTAAGTTAGTTGTCCATTCATGAGTTTAATGTATATTAAGTAGCTTCTTTGGACACTAATTTGCTTCTGTGATATTTAAATTTGCAAAGCGTCTACCAATCAAAAGTGGGGTGAATTGTGGAGTAAGGTTGGGCTTGATGCCAATAAAATCGAGGAGCAGGAGCAGTAAAAAAAAATGAGAGTCGCAGAGTTAAGTATTCCAAGATACGTCGAGTTGATAAATTGAGGAAGGATAGAGAAAAATGAAAGAATCAACTTATGAGAAAAATGAAGAGGATGAACTCATAAAACACAGAGATCAATCATTAAAAACGCAGAGGAATAATTCATTAAAAATGAATAGGATCATCTCATTAAAAATAGAGATCATCCATTAAAAACATAGAGGAATAGTTCATGAAAAACACAGACTTAAATTGCGAGGAGAGGTAATGAAAACACAGAGTTACTTCACCAGGAATGCATCAAAACGTAAAGGTCAAGCATAGAGGATAATAAGCAGTTCACCGCCGGAAAGGAAAAACAATCATGGAGGTAATCAATCGCAACAGCGCGCAAGAAAAGCCATCAACTGAAAACAATCAACAGGGGTAGAAAGTTGGGAAACAACATTTCCTCATCATCCACACACAGAAAAGAAGGGCATTAGAATCTATAGGTCACTATGCACCAAAGTGACGATCGTCGATTCAGCCCATGGCCGACTTCTTAGGTGTGGACTGACGAACTAGGGATGAGGACAAGGACCAGGCATAAAATCTTCATAAAAATCAATTAAAATCAATAGGAAAGTCACGACATTCATGGATTGAATGCCAAGGGAGTCAATTCAAGTGGTGAGGTTAAGGCTATGTGGAAATTTAAGTTCTCAATTAAAATTCTAAGTCAAACACCTTATTTACATCTCTCGCTTGTCAATCGATGAGACTTCACCGGTACCTCCCAGCCAATGCTAGGGGTACTCTTCTTCCCCCTTATCCCCACAAGCCGCAAAGGGACCACACAAACTGAACGAGATAACAACTAGCTCCCATCTCACCTCGGAAGACTGATCTACCACTCCTCATCGAGTTGGGTATCCCAACTTGCACAAGATAAGTCAGTCAAGTCTAAAATTCTGCAGCATAACATTACACATAATAGAAGAGATCCATCCTTCTCCTCCTCCCTCCTTTATATATAATTTCTAAGTCACTTCTTTCCCAAATTCCCATTTAATTTATTGTTCAATAATTTAATTCATAAAAAATCCTCCCCATACATGTGTCACCCATCCCCTTTGTTGCACCATAAATTAATCTCATTAATTATTTAATTACTCCTATTTACCTCACCCACATAAAATCTTTGCTAGAATCACTCCTAGGTGTCCCCATATTCCCTTACACAATTTAGTGACTTTCCCCCTTACTAATTTACTAGTTGAGTTCAATTTAGAAAGTTCTTAAAGGCAAGATTCCTTGCTCAGTTGGTCATTCTGTTTTTTCCTTATGTTTCCATTTTTCTTTATGCTTCCCCCTTTTCCCCTTAGCTTCCTAATTCTTTTAAATTTCCCTCTTTCCCCTTTTATCTAAAATCAAATTAGTAAGTGTAGAAAACTATCTTTTTCTCCTTTTTCTTTTTAATTAATAAATTTTAATTAGCATGTTTAACAAAAAAATCATTTTTTTTTTTAATTTTAATTCCCTCAATCATTTTATTTTAATAATTTAATCAAGTTTCTTACCAAAAAGAAACTTAATGATGATTATTATTATTTTTATTTTTTACCAAAAATATCACATTAGACGTAGATTTTAATTTTCGAGGTTGGGCGACATTTTATTAGGGAAATTGTTTTTAAATCTTTCTTATCGCGTTATTCATTCTAAGGCCATATAGGTTTATTCTCTTATTATTTAACAATGTGGCATGCCCTTCAGGAAGCACTAGGTGCTCCAAGGGTGCCACTCACCTCATTTTGTTTCCCTTGCACATCGTGCCCTTCAAGACGCACTACGTTCTCCAAAGGTGTCACTCACCTCTTTTCATTTTTCTTGGGCGATGTTCCCTTCAAGACAGAATACGTGCTCCAAGGTTTCCACTTGCCTCTTGAATGATTTGGTAGACAAAAAAAACCTCTGGATTCAATACTCCACCAGGTGATCTTATGGGAGACTAATGGCCTCTAAGGAATAAGGCCCCTGCCTTATTGCGTTCCCCTTAGAATCATCATGAGCGACTGTCGTAGTCTTTCCTCATGACATTGTGGGTCTTCTTGAACTAGTAATCGTTAATATATAGTTTGAGTCATGATAGGAGTGCCATTAGGCTGTGGGAGGGATGATGTCCACACATCTCCCTCAATTCCTTTGGTAGTCATGCGTGACCCCTCTACTCCACATGTGAATCTGGTCGGAAAGCTATCATCATCCTATATCATCAACGGATCATGTGAGAAATAAAATCCATAATCATAACATCTAATCAGATGCACATAGGTCATATATACAACAATCAAACCCCAATAGTCCACTCCTTGACTCAGTCCAGAGTCTAAGGGTCTCATCGATGCCTCTGCATCCTCGAGGTCCAAAATCCTACATACTCAGAAGAACTGAGTCAATAACACCCATCTATATCAATAAAACAAAGTAACATGTCATCATATCCATAATGCCTCGTATGATAATCAAATGCCCAATAGTATAATAATCTAGATCACTTCCAAGAAAGTGTCCTCAAAGAATAAGTTCTGTCAAGGTGGGCAAGAGTGGGATGTTACATACACCCCTTCTTGGTCTAAAATTTGTCCCTAAGTTTTACAATATATAAGTGCCAAAATAATATGTATCATAGTATCATAAGTCTATCTATCCAACAAAAATGGAAACCGATGGTGCATATCATATACATCCTCTGAGGTCACCGAGTGTGGACTATAGTTGTCCCACTGGACCTTGACCTCATCTATTTTTCAATGTCATAGTTTTCAAATGCGATGATCCAGGATGCAGATCGGCTCAACCGTGAGCGCACCCTCGTCCGACACCGGCGAGGTGCTCAAGTCAAAAAATTTGTGGAATAACTAATCATAAAGGCTCAAACAGAGACATGAAATGCATTCTGCATACACCTCAAAATTAGGCAATGCTAGAGTCACTACACCACAAGCCTCTCTTTTCCACAATCTCGTAGGATCCCACGAACCTAGGAGATAGTTTATCCCCTTTTCCAAACTTGATCGAACTCTTATGGAGTTTCAACCACAAAATACTCGATCGTCACATTGGAACTACGGTCGACACGACGCACATTGACATAACTCTTTTGTAGATCCTCCGCTTCCTTGATCCTTTCTATTATAGTCTATATTTAATATTCCATTTCTTGGATCACTTCCAGTCCCACCAGGGCCCTATCGTCAAGTTGATCCCAACTCAAAGGAGTCTAACACGGTCAACCATAAAGAAACTGAAAGGGAGCCATCTTAATCGTGCTTTGGTAATTGTTGTTATAAGCGAATTCTACCTGTGGCTAGAACTCTTCCCAATGCTTCTATTGGTCCATCACATACATGTGCAACATGTCTTCCAAGGCCTATCGGTCTGCATGTTCATCTCTGGGTGATACACAATTCTAAAGTTAAGTTGGGTTCCTAAGGCCTCTTGGAAACTATTCCAAATCATCTAGTAAACATCAATCCTTGATCGGATATAATCTTCTTAGGCATGCCATGCAACCTCACATGTCACTGATGAAAACTCTATTTATGTCAGGTTCCTAATACATTGTACGCACAGGAGTAAAATGAGCATTCTTTGTTAGAGTGTTGAGTACCGCAAAAATCGAGTCGTGTCTCCTTGTCATCAGTGGAAATCCAACAATGAAATCCATCGAAATGACCTTCCATTTTGATTTTGAAATAGTGTGTGGCTGTAGTAGTCCTGTTGGATGTCTATGTTCAACCTTCACCTGCTGACATTCTAGACATCTAGCCACATAGCTCACTATGTTTTCCTTCAATCCGTTCCAAAAGAATAAGGGTTTAAGGTCAACCCTCATCTTCGTGACTCCCGGGTGAGCCATGTACACTACTCCGTGAGCCTCATTTAGGATCGAACTCCTCAACTCGTCATTCGGTGGTACGTAATGCCGATTTTTAAACCTCAATAATCTATCTTCGTCAAACGTAAATGCTTCAAATCTTGGTACCATCATTTTGTTTTTTCCAATAAAATCCTTGACCTCTTTGTACCAGTCATTGTCGTGTGGTAAAATTAGAATTTTTACACGTAGATTTGTCTAAAGCGGCAACACCGAAAAGATGCATGGTCTTCAACTCAATGCATCTGCCACTCGGTTCATTTTTCCTTTTATGTAAGTAATCTCGAAGTTGTACTCACTAATCAATTCTAACCAACATCGTTGTGTAGATTTCTACATTAAAATATTTGAGTTAATCCTTTTTATTACTTGAGCCCAACTACATACCAAAAAAGTATGATAAATATCCTCTCTTTGTTGTGAGAATGAAGAAATATGCATCCTTTTAATGTGTTTTAATCCTTTCATATTTGGGTTGTGTATTGGTAAAGGAAATATTTCAGAGTCTACCTCCAATAAAATATGTATTTGTGAATCCTAGAATGATTCCACTATATCATCTTTTTGATYTATGGAGAAACTTGGAGTTTGAGTTGAAAATCTATATAAATATCTGCACCATATTCATGGACAAGTTGGGGTATGGTATGATGATACTTCCACATCATGCCTTATTCTTAGCATAGTGGTAATAGTTTTCTTGGGTTAGGGGGAATTATGAGTAATTATACTAAAATTCATATATTATGATGAAAGACATGAAGCCATGTTTTTTAATGAAAGGTAAGAGAATGAAAACACATCCTCCTCATCTGAATCTAAAAAAAACATCTTAGGGATAAGAAGACTATAGATAGATGAAATCATTTTAATCCCTAGATGGAGGATTGAATAAGGAATGAAATTTGTAAATACATGATGTCATCCAAGCCATTTGTGTCACCAAATATTCAATTGCATTGTCTTGTTCCAATATAAGAGCTAGTTGAATTAATCAAAATCATGGTAGATGCTAAATTTATGATCTTAATTGGCTTCCCTTTGAATTATGTAGGGCTATTTAGGAATCCACTTATCAAATATGTTCATGGTTTACAAAGAGGCTCATAGATCCTTATGGAATATTATTAATTAAAAATTATCAAATTAATATCAAAGATGAGTAACCCCAAAAAAATAGATAATTTGAGAACCTTAATGATTTTTAATGTTTATCGCTATCAAATTAATTTAATTATCATAAAAAAAATGTAAAGTGTATTGAAATTAAAAAATAACTATTATGAAGGAATTTCAAAATATGAATTAAAATTAACTAGACTTGAACCAATAACTATGTAGATTATGTAAATTGAGGACTTGTGGGAAATTTTAAAGTAAAAAACATAGTTGTTCAAAATAGAACCTCATTATTTAGTTATATATTGGCTTTCCCACTGTTTATATTTAGGGTTGATAATATGAGGAGAGCTCAAGATCTCGAGCGGATTTTAAACTACAAAACAGATCAAAATAAATCCTCATTATTTAATGATATATTGGTTTTCGAGCGAATTCAAGGCACGTAAGTAATTTTAAACTACAGAACATAGTTGATCAAAATAAATCCTCATTATTTAATTATATGTTGGTTTTTGCACTATTTATATTGAAGAGGATTGATAATATGAGCAGGGCTCAAGACCTTGACTGAAAGACCTTGAGTAAATTTATTTGGTATGATATTCTTCATACTCCTTCCATCCTTACAACTCACTTTCTCTCATATCGTCTGAGGGTCATGATTGATTGATAACATAAAGGTTTATTTTTAAATTGTATAAATTAATTGAAAACATAAATTTTTTTTTTTAAATTGTATAAATTAATTGATAACATAAAGATTTATTTTTAAATTGTATAAATTATGGTTTTATAGGATATTTTAGTCCCACCACGTTCCTTTAACTAGCCATCCTATGTTTAACTTTATAAAGATTTTGGAGAAAAATAAATTTTCAGTCATCTTATGTTTAACTTTATAAATTTTATTAGGAAATTTCCATAATGTGGATTTTAATAGGAAATTTCCATTGTGCAAATTTCTAAATTAAAATATTTGAGTTAATCCTTTTTATTACTTGATCCCAACTACATACCAAAAAAGTATGATAAATATCCTCTCTTTGTTGTGAGAATGAAGAAATATGCATCCTCTTAATGTGTTTTAATCCTTTCATATTTGGGTTTTGTATTGGTAGAGGTAAGATTTCAGAGTCTACCTCCACTAAAGTATGTATTTGTGAATCCTAGAATGATTCCTCTATATCATCTTTTGATTTATGGAGAAACTAGGAGTTTGAGTTGAAAATCTATATAAATATCTGCATCATATTCATGGACAAGTGGGGGTATGGTATGATGATACTTCCAGATCATGCCTTATTCTTAACATAGTGGTAATTGTTTTCTTGGGTTAGGGGTTATTATGAGTAATTATACTAAAATTCATATATTATGATAAAGACATGATGCCTTATTTTTTAATTAAAGGTAAGAGAATGAAAACACATCCTCCTTTATTAGATTTTGGAAAGGAAGATAATTTTGGTGTTTGTTTTCTTGGATTTTGCACAATTATGAGTAATTGTAGAAAAATTCATAGATTATATTGAAATAAATGATGTCGTGTTCTTTTAAATGAAAGGAAAGTTATTTTCAAAGGAACAGGTCCTCCTCCTATAGTGGACTTTTTCCTTGTGTCTCTTAGGTTACAGACTAGAAACTGCTTTATTTTATGAATGAGGAAAACAAATTCTAAAATAAGATACATTGTCTACCTTTTCTAAGTTTTGGTCTTTTTAGTTGGAATAAAATAACATAAATAGGGATGAACTCACAATTTTATGTTGTTTAAATTGCATTTCTAAATGCATAAATGGATTCAACTTGTTGAAAAACCCCTAAGGCACCTAGATTATACAAACTTATACACTCAAATCTGCAAGTCAAACACTTTTTCACTAAATTTCCGACAAAAATAAACAGAAATCCCAAAGGAAAAAAGGTAGAACTTTTAGACTACCAAAATAATAAACTCAATAAACTCATTTAAACACTTCGTAAAAGAAGTGCTAGTCATTAATCCCTATTCTATTGTAGGAAATAGAATCATGCATTATAATCCAATTTGAAAATTTGACGACTCCCATTTATGAATTTGTGAAGAGCATATTTCCTAAAGGTAATTTGAGAAAATATTTATTATTCTTATTTTTAATATTTTGAAAAATTTCATACAACATTGACACGATCATCTTATTAAACCTAAATTTAAGCATGTCCATACAATTCACAACATTAACATGATCATGTTATTAAACTTTTTTTTCCATGAGAAAATTTTCTCGAGTTTATATAAGGTATAAAATCATTTACAAGGCAAACAACAGTGAAACAACGGTGCGCTATGGACTGTGGTCAGCTCACAATAACAGTGAAAAAACGACCAATACAAAACCACTAATAGCCCTGCTTTAAGGCAAGACCCTTGAATACTGTAAAAATAATGAGATACAATCACCATAAATCACTTTTCAGAAGCATTCAAAGAAAACTGTCAAAACTATCAAAGTAAAGAGGAACGACATTCAACGATCAGTAGATGCCAAAGTGGGAAATAGGACTCTCGATCCCTCTATCGCAATGGAAGATCAAGAGTTTCTTGCCTCCTCATTTAACGTTCTCTTTGAGAGAGAATCCCCCTCACTATTGTAAGATCTGGAAATGTGCTGGAAGCTGATGTTTGTGAAAATTTTGGATAGATCCAGTGTTTTTTGTTTCCAACATTCGACGTGGACTGAATGAAGCTTGGATTTTTGAGTAATCCAGTCAATGATGACTCTCGAGTCACCGTGGACGAGAAAATGATTGATGGACCAAGTAGAAGCTAGCGAGAGGGAAGCACAAAGCCCCATGAGCTCCTCTTTAGTATTTATTCCTGGACCATAGTTGAGAAACCACTTTGTGATTCTCGACGGATGAGCTTTGAAAATACCTCCAGCCCCACAGCAGAAACCATTTGACTGGGCCGCTCCTTCAAAGCATGCAAGGGTGTACCCTTCAAGCAGACTAAGGTCAATCGCTTTGTAGAGGAAGGGCTTTGCTATTGACGGTTTCCAGTTGAAGGTGGCCAGGACTCTGTAAAAAATGACCAGCATGGAAGGAGGTCGATTCTCAAACAGTGCTCTGTTACGTTCGATCCAGAGTTGCCAGCTGACGTGGGAAGCCAAACAAATCGGAGTGGAGTTATTTAAGTGCCATGAGTTGAAACAATCAGAGATTGTGTCTCCGCTCCAGGAGAAAGGAAGATTATAATTTTTTAACGGTCTGTTCCATAACTCCATCGAAAACTCACAGTGAATCAAAAGATGGTGTATGTCTTCCAGCTCATTGTGATAGAGAGGGCAGATTCCGGCCCCTTCCCATCCTCTCCGGTGAAGCAATTCCCAAGTTAAGATCTTTCCTTTGCCTGCGAGCCAAACAAAAAGTTTATATTTTAGGGGAACCTTCCAATTCCAAAGCTGACGGAACCAAATGAAATCGGGTCCGACATTTTTTTGTTTTAGAAGTGCATCATAGATATTATTTACAGATAAGATGCCCGAAGCATCCCCTCCTACCCAGAACAGAGAATTTGAATCATTTACAAGGGAGATGCCAACACTTTTAAGTGCAGAAGTGAAACGGTTCCAATCAATTTCCCAACGCCCACGAAATGACAGCTCGCTACATCCCATCCAATTATCTGGGAAAGAGGGGTTTCTAGTCAAAATTATAACCTGTGCAAGGTGCAGTAAATTTAAAGAGCAGAGCTTCGAACACAAAGCTGGAGGGAGAAGCAATCTGTCCTCCAAGCCAATAATCCTATCCCTTTCGATTTTAATCTCTGTGCCAGAACCTGGCTTCCATTGGAGTCAATGGAGAATTACAGGAGAGGAAGCGACCAGGCCCTTATAGAACGTGGATGCCCTCTTTAGTTGAAGGGTTGGCTTACGAAGCGAGTCACAGAGTTGTAGGGAGCCTAGGTATTTTTCCAATAAAATTCGGTGCCAAATGTTGTCGTGAGTAACAACTCTCCAAAAAGAACTAGCCAGGAGGACTGTGTTGAAGGTGGGTAGGTTTTTTAGACCCCATCCACCTACCTTGCTAGGTTTTGTCAATGTCTCCCAACTGTAGAGGTAGAAACTATGTTTACTCTCATGGCCATTCCACAGAAAGTTGGAAGAGAGTCTTCGGAGAGTATTGATGATCTTTTTAGGAATCCTCTCCAAGGTCATCCAGAAAATCGCCAGGATTTCTAGCACTGATTTAACCAGGGTGAGACGACCGCCGAGAGAAAGCCATTTGTTACACTAGCCGCCTATTTTTCTTTCAAAAAGTTTAACAAGCCACTGCCAATCTTCGGGAGAGGAGGCTCCCAGCTTGAGCTGGAACCCAAGGTAACTAAAACCTTCACTCAGGTCAATAAAAGTGAAAGGAATGGAAAGTTTGAGACTATGAAGTTCAGGCTCCGATAGTCCCCAGAAGTGGACTGAGGATTTTGAGTGATTGATGGAAAGTCCCGAGACAGAGCATAAGCGAAATAACACATCCTGGATAACAATCCACTCCACTAGATCAACTTTCGTCATGAGGAGAACATCGTTGATGAACATAAGGTGAATGATATTTATGAACTTTGAAACTTTAAGGCCGGAGATTTGGTGTTCAGTGAAGATTTTGGTGAGAAGTAGGTTGAGGCGTTCCATGATCAAAATAAAGATATAGGGAGAGAGTGGGCATCCTTGATGGAGGCCCCTCTCGCTTTTAAAAAAACTTGTGGCCTCTCCATTGATTATAACTGCAAAATTGGCACTAGTGACACACGTTAGAATCCAATTTGTAAGCTTGTCACCAAAACCAACAACATGTAGCACAAGCCTCAGAAAGTCCCAATCAATGTTGTCGAAATCTTTTTTGAGGTCAAGTTTCATGACCAGCGCTTTTAAATTTTTTTGTTTGATGTTGTGGATGCACTCGTGGGCTTCTCCGATAGCATCCTGGATTTTTCTTCCCTTTAGGAATCAGAGTTGTTTTGCCGATAGAATGCTTCCAAGGAAGGGATTGATCCAGTTAGAGATGAATTTTGAGATTAACTTATAGATGAGGTTGCAGAGGGAGATCGGTCAGAAATCATTGAAAGAGAGCGAGTTGTTTTTTTTCGAGATCAGGACTAGGAAAGTAGCATTTAGGCTTCCAGAAATTTTACCTTTAATACGAGAGTCTTCCACCATCTGGAGAAGATCCAGGCCTAGGAGATCGAAAAAGAAAATGAAAAATTATGTTGTCCAGCCATCCGGCCCAGGACTTCTCTCCTTTTTAAAATGTATCAGAATGTCTTTGAGCTCTGAAAGTGTAACGGGTTTAAAAATCTTGGGAACAGCTTCTGCAGAAATAAAATGTGGGAAAAGGCCAGCAGTCGAGGCCTTTTCAAGGAGATTTAGGTTGCTAGAAGCTTTGTATTGTTGTTTAAAGTGAGTGGTTGCCACTGCCTTTAGCGCCTCCTTCCCTCGAATGGTCCCATCCCCGTTGGTGACGATAGACCAAATAGTTTTCTTACTCCTGTTAAAACTTGCTAGCTTGTGAAAGAACTTGGAATTAGAGTCTCCGCTCTTTAGCCACGTCGCACGGCTGCGCAATCTCCAAGCCTTTTCCTCCTCCCGCAGGATGGAGGCCCTATTTGATTCTAGTGACGTAAGGCTAGCTATCTCCTCCACAGAAAAGGCATAAATAGTTGATGTAATGATGAGCTTTGTAATCTCTGACTCCATCTCTTTTAATCGGGCCTTTTCCCCTAATTTAAAATCCATAAACCATGATTTCAATTTAGATTTGAGAACCTTAAGTTTCCAGGCAAGTCGTCATTGTGGGTTGTCTTCAGCAAGAAAACAATGGTCCATCCAAACCCCATGGACTAAGGCAGAGTATTCCTCATACTGAAGCCAATGGTAATTAAACTTGAAGGGATTCGATCGGTGTAGCGCGGGGGGTGTCTGCTGAAGGAGGATTGGGGCGTGATCTGATACGAAGGGAAAAACCACCCACGAGGATGGAAAAGTAGAAGAAGTCAAGAAATCTTCATCTACAAGAAACCGATCCAAACGTCTGGCAATGGCCTCTTTACCTGAATGCCCGTTTCGCCATGTTGGAACCAGACAGGGAGGCTGGACATAGATCTGGTTGTTTGATGCGAAGAGCTCTCTGTAGGAGGCTTCAGTGGGACCCAGCAAGAAGGATCCTCCCCAGTGTTCTTTTGCCGTCAAAATGATGTTTAGATCTCCTCCAAGAATGAGGTTCGGTAAGGAGAGCAGACCGTTGTCTGCCAGGTGTTTCCAGAAAAGTGGTATGTTCGAGCAAGGGCCATAAACGTTTAGGAATGCCACCTCCTGACCAGTAGCTAAGTAGCGACCTATCAATAGAATGCTCCCCCTTGACAGGAAAGGTCTCATCTCAAAGAGGTCAGGATCTCAGGCCACCAACAAACCACCGGAGTTTCCTAGGGAGCTTGCAGCCACAGTGACCGACGAGGAACGAAATTGATGCACAAAATCTCTGGAAATTTGATCGGACGTGAGGGTCTCTTAGAGAAAGATGAGATTCGACTTTGATTTCTCCAGCAGCCTTCAGAAGGAAGCAGCCTTGAGAGGGCCTCCAATCCCTCAAATGTTTAAACTTAAATTTAAACATAATCATACAATTCACTAGATTATTAAATTAGTGTTACAACATATTATTAGCGAACTTCAAAAAATCTTATTATTATGATTATGCCAAACAATAAAATACTAAATAATGGGCGTTGTTATTAGCTAAAGCAATACAATAATTAGATAATTAAAATTAAATAATACCAAACCATTGTTTGAGAAAACAATTTTTTCGCATTCACTACTTATAAAATCAATTTCCAACAAGCGATAATATGAATAGAAAACCTTGATTGAACTAGGTAATGCCTATTAATTTCACAAAACCTTGATTGAAATACGTAATACCTATTAATTTCAAGAGGTATGCAAGTAGAAATGGCAATACTGATATTATTATTAAAAAATATTTAAACATTTATTTTAAATCTTGATTGAAACACGTAATACATACTAATTTCAAGACGTATGCAAGGGCAATAATGATATTGTTATTAAAAAAAATTAAAATTTATTTTAAACCTTGATTGAAATACGTAATACCTACTAATTTCAAGACGTATGCAAATACAAAGGGCAATAATGATATTGTTATTAAAAAATATTTTAGTGGCCAGTAGAAACGATATGTAAATTTAAAAGCTTTTTACACCCTCCGTTAGATTGGAATATTTTGGCATTGTACAATCCCAACCCTCTGTTAGATTGCAATCTTTTGGCATTGTAGAATTTGAACAGAAAGTTCAATAGGCATTGCTCTTTTTTCTTATCCATAACCTTCCATCCACCACCATCACCTAACGGTGTAGAGGAACATGACCGTTAAGTTGTGTTGATTTGGTTAAATAACGGTGTAGAGGAACATGACCGCTAAGTTGTGTTGATTTGGTTAAAAATTAGATTAGTTAATGAGTGTTTGTTATGAAAATTTCAACAACCTACCAATGTAGTAGAAAAATATGAGTTATGTGTTTTAAATTATTGTGCGGTTAATTCAGTAGATTAATTTCCTCCTTTTGTTGTGATAATGAAGAAATGTGTATTTTCTTAATGTGTCCTAATTCTTTTATATTTGGGTTGTGTATTGATAAATGAAAGATTTCAAAGTCTATCTCAAATAAACTATATCTTTGTCAATCCTAGAATGCTTCCAGTATATCATTGTTCAATTTGTGTAGAAACGCGGAGTTTGAGTTGGATATATATATAAATTTCACCATATTCATAGATGAGTGGGGTATTTTATGATGATACTTCCACATCATGCATTATTCTTAGCATAGTGGTAATTTTTTTCTTGGCTTAGGGACAATTATGAGTAATTCTATTAAAATTCATATATTATGTTGAAAGGCATGATGCCATGTGACATTTAAGGAAAGGTACACAACACATTCTTCTTTATTGGATTTTGGAAAGGAAGATAATTTTGGTATTTTTTCTCTTAGGGACAATTCTGAATAATTGTAGAAAAAAATCATAGATTATATTGAAAAAATGATGCCATGTGCTTTTTAAGTAAAAGAAAGAGATTTGCAAGAGAACATGATCCTCCTCGTATAAAGACTTTTTGAAATGAAGGTAATTTTCTTGAGTAATTTTAATTTTACAATGAGATGCTCATTCAATGTCTCATCATTTAAATTTTCCTTATTTACGTTAGGCTCAAGAAGAGACACTTTATTTTATGAATGAGGAAAAAAATTCTAAAATGAGATACATTTTGAGGGATTATAGATAATAAAGGTGTTGTCTATATGTTCTAGGTTTTGGCCTTTTCCCTCGTAATCCAACAACATAAATCGAGACCAAATAAAAATTTAATGTTGTTTAAATGATCAATATCGTCTCTTTGTTTATATGATCAATATCCTCTCAAGTATGATCGATATCCTCTCTTTGTTGTGACAATGAAAAAATGTGCATCTTTTTAATGTGTCTTAATCCTTTTATATTTGGGTTCTGTATTGGTAAATGAAAGATTTCAAAGTCCACCTCCAATAAACTACGTCTTTGTGAATTCTAGAATGCTTCCAGTATATCATTTTTTTATTTGTGTAGAAACGAGGAGTTTGAGTTGGAAATATATATAAATATCACCATATTCATGGACGAGTGGGGTATCTTATGATGATACTTCCACATCATGCATTATTCTTAGCATAGTGGTAATTTTTTTCTTGGCTTATGGACAATTATGAGTAGTTCTACTAGAATTCATATATTATGTTGAAAGACATGATTCCATGTGATATTTAAGGAAAGGTAAGACACTGAAAACAAAACACATTCTTCTTTATTGGATTTTGGAAAGGAAGATAATTTTCGTAATTTTTTTCTGAGGGAGAATTATGAATAATTGTACAAAAAAATCATAGATTATATTGAAATAAATCATGCCATGTGCTTTTTAAGTGAAGGAAAGAGATTTGCAAGAGAATACATTTTTGGAAATGAAAATAATTTTCTTGAATAATTTTAATTTTACAATGAGATGCTCATTGAATGTCCCATCATTTAACTTTTCCTTGTTTCTGTTAGGTTCATGAAGAGATGCTTTATTTTATGAATGAGGAAAACAATTCTAGAATAAGATACATGTTGAGGGATTATAGATAATAAAGGTGTTGTCTATATGTTATATGTTTTGGCATTTTTCGTCATAATCCAACAACATAAATAGGGACCAAATCAAAATTTTATGTTGTTTAAATTGCATTTATAAATATATAAATGGAAATAGGACTACTCCCATTTATGAATTTGTGAAAAGCATATCTCCTAAAAGTAATTTGAGAAAATCTTTATTAATCTTATTTTTACTATTTTGAAAGAATCTATGCAACATTTACATGATGATCTTATTAAACCTAAATTCAGATATACCCATACACTTCACAACATTAATATTATAATCTTATTAAACTTAAATTTAAGCATAATCATACAATTCACTAAATTATTAAAATGATATTACAACATATTGTTAACCCAAAAAAATTCATAACGATAAAAAAAAAAAAGTCTTATGATTATGATTATCCCAAGCAATGCAATACTCAACGATGGAGATTTTATTAGCAAAAACAATACGGGAGAATTCAAATTAAATAATAGAATTAACAATTTTTTCACATTTACTACTTTGAAAATCAATTTTCAACGATAGTATGAATATAAGATCTTGATTGAAATTCAATCTTGAATATCAATGAATAAAAAAACTTAATTGAAATACGTAATACCGATTAATTTCACAAAACCAACCTAATACCTACTAATTTCACACTTGGACGTATGCAAGTACAAAGGGGAAATAATGATATATTTATTAAAAAATATTTAAGCATTTATTTTAATGGCTGTTACAGGGGAATGGTGCTTTTTTAAACGGGTATCTAAATTTAAAAGCTTTTTATACCCTCCATTAGATTGGAATCTTTTAGCATTGTACAATTTCATCCCTCCATTAGATTGGAATCTTTTGGCATTGTAGAATTTCAACATACAATTCAATGGACAGTGTGCTTTGAATCGGCAGTGTGCTTTCATAGTTATTTGTTTTTCCATTATGATGTTGAGTAGTTCATGTCCTCCTCCGCCTGGCGGTGTGGTCTGACATGTATGAGCATGCCAAGAGCGTTCTGTGCTTGTCATGGTTCTGTGTGGCTCTGAGAGGTGGATTTTTTAATTTAAAACACACACACAAACTGCAATGCAATCGTTCTGTGTGGCTCTGAAAGGTGGAATTTTTTAATTAGAAGACACACAAACTGCAGTTGAATGCGGATCGACATCCTCCTTCTCAATTGGACTCCGTAAATTCCTTTGGGGCGCTTGTCAGGGCTTTGAGGTAACCAAGTTTCCTGAACAGCTGCAGCGACTGAGGTTTCGTTCCAGAAGTTAAAGCTTCTCTCGGTATATATCGTACAGTGCTCATGAGATATCTTTGCCTTCCTGTCTGAACCTTTTGTTGTATGGTTCCAAGATTCTAGATATATTTTGATATTCCATAGACTTGGTTATTTGTATCTATGCGGCAACTGTGAGATCTGGAACTGGGCGAGAAATCGAAATTTTTTCTTAAATTCGGGATAAATCTGTGTCTACACCTCAGATTTGGCCCAAATTGGCTTGAAGATATTCTAAATTGAGTTATTGTGTTCTAGCTTTAAGATGACTGCCGGCCTGCCTTTTATAGGCGCTGGAGGTCTTAGCAACCGACCCGATCGTTCTCTGCTAGAGCAATCTCACCAAGCTCTGGCCCGCATCGAGTCAGAGCTATACCAGAAATTAGAGGACATCACCGCTCTTAAATGTCCGCCGGGCATGCCTGAGGTTCACTGGGAGTCTGCAAGGGTAAGTCCTGCTAATTGTATGAATATATTAGTATGTACAATTTTTCAGAAGTCTGTCTTTACGAGTATTGATGTAAGTGCAGGTAGATATGGAATCTCAGGCCAAGAAAGACATGGAAAAGGGAAAACTTCCCTACAAAGCCATCCTACAGCTCACAGAGCAGTACCAAATCAAGCTTCTCATAAAGAATGCTCCCTTAAGATCGACCTGAGCGGGCTTTTCCTTCACAGCGTTCCAGACGAAATAGAGAAACTGTCGTGTACATTTGTCAAGCTCGACCTTTCTAATAATAACCTAGAAAGGTCGTGAATCCTTGGCGGATTGAAGAGCGGGCGTGCATAACGTCGGGGAAATTGGACTCGAGGTAAATTCCTTTGCAATTTTTTTATAACCTTTGATTATAGATTAAAAATTAGATTAGCTTATGAGTGTCTGTTATGAAAATTTCAACCTATCAATGTAATAGAAAAATATCAGTTATCTGTTTTAACTTACTGTGAGGTTAATTAAGTAGATTAATTTCTATGCAAATTTTGTTTAGGAAAATCCAATTTGTCTTCTACATTTTATTTTAGTCCCGTAGTAAAATTTCATTCTCTTTATTTTAGTCCCGTAGTAAAATTTCATTCTATAAATTGATATTTATACCAGGGTTAAAAATTTAGGTTTCTCCATCTTAGGATCATTATTCTGAATCATTGTAATTTGCATTCTCTCCATCTGAAACAAACATTGTAATAATTTATATTACATTATTAAAATAGAATTAAAAAAGATGTCATGTTCAACTTTGTCTCCAGCTAGATCTGCAACTCTGTCGCCCATGCAACCATAGTGTCCTCCAACATTATTCTGTTTTAACCCTCGAACTGATTGCTCGACGGGGAGACTGAATGACTGAAAACTACAATTCATTCTGGTCTACTTTGGTTGGGGAGGTTATTAATGAACCTTGGAAGTGAGAACCATTAAGGGAAGAACAAAGAGCCGTCTTAGATGTCTACATATTAATAATGAAAACTCAACACTTACGTTCTTAGGCTAGAGAGAACTCAACACTTACGTTCTTTACCGTAGCATTCCCACTTGAAATATTTCGATTGTGTGTTCATGGAGGCATACCTTAAGTTGTAGTGTCAAGCCACCTCATCTCATGCACCGCATGATATGATCCTGGAAATCCGACAACTGCTTGATGGGTCCCATTTCTCTATCATTGATCGATTAAGTCGGAGAGTTACTAAATGCAGCTACCACATTACTTCTCCCAGAAGTATTCCAACACTAACAACTTTCGTGAACAACGGAAAAATGGTGGACATTAATTGGTATGATCATATTGGTTTGCAATTTTAATATCATCATTTGGAGCTTTTAGAAAGGGATCAGATAAAAAAAATTTGATTAAGATTAGTTCAATTAGAATTTGATGAAGGTTAGTTTAGTGAATGCCCCAGCTACAATCTTAGCTTAGATTCTTCTTTTCTATAGGCTTAGCTTAGTTTCTCCTTCATATTAAGCATTTATATCTACAAAACAGAGCAATAAGTAAAACAATGTGGTATTTGTATGCCCTTCCAGATACTTGTCATC
>JASDQU011249703.1:0-21652 GCA_032191745.1 Picea mariana
TTAGATGTGCTACAAATTTCATCTTGTGGGTCATTGTATTTTTGTAGTTACACTCTGTTGAAAATATGGTTTGTGGCTAGTCTTGAAACTAGTCTAAAACAGGCGTTTCAAGTAAAAACATCATAACTTCTTCATAACATATCCAAATTCAGTAAGACCAAATTCTGTGTAAAATTTTTAGATCCATACAACAAATATTTCGTGCGGGGAATGCTCTACAAGTTTGCTCTCTAGAATAAGCTAGAATTCAACAAGGTATGCAATTTTTGCTATAACTCCTTTTCTGAGAGATTCCAAGTAGTGACACCTGGAGGAATTGCACAAAACACATTGAAGAAATTTGTATACTATTTTCAGATATTTATTCATTACAGGTACATAGTTATGATTATTTCAAGTTAGGGTTGTTGACTAATCCAAAACTAGTCATGTGAGACTAAAGTAAAGTTTGATGAAAATGCTAGTCTCTTGTTGTCAAAGTTAAGGAAGGTTTGCAAGTTGAGGTATAGGTTGGTGCATGGTTAATGCACTTGTTTATGGTACAAGTTGATTGTGGTTTGTTTGGTATAGGTTGGTGCATGATTGATGCACTTGTTTATGGTACAGGTTGAAGTACAGGTTGATGCATGGTTCAGGTTATTGGTACAAGTTTTTTGGTGCAGGTTGATTGGTACAGATTTACAACATTATATCTCATAGTGATAGTGTGATATTGGTTCCATCATTCTATTTATACATCAGGGTGTTTGGACGGGGAAAGGATAGGTGGTTGTAGCCACCTTCTGATTGTAGCCAGAGAACATAGGGAGTTGTATCCTCCTTCTGGTTGTAGCCTGAGAAACTAGGGGGTTGGAGCCTCCTTCCAGTTGTATATAGAAAACAAAGGAATTTGATGCTTCCAATGAATGTAATTCTTCAATACATATAAGAAAAATCATTCTGTGGTTTTCTCCTCCTTTGGGTTTCCACGTAAAAACACTAGTGTACTGTGTATGTTATGATTGTTCATTTGTTCATTGTGTTTTTACTCTGCAAATATTGGATGATAATGCGACATTGGTATAACACTTGAATTATGTGGTTAAAAAGGATTAGATTTCTCTATTACTGATTCACCCCCTTCTCAGTAATCCAACAATCTTCCCAAATGCTCAAACATCTCAGCTAGTTGAGTATTGTGATATTTTTCGGACACATGGGCATGTGTCGAGACAATGTCCTATTATAAAAAAAGTACATGACTATGCCCAATACAATACATTGTGAGTTTTGTGCATCTACAACCCATGCTACAAATCAATGTAAAGCGTTGGACGCTCTTGATGACAGACTAGACTGGACAACATTCAGAGTAAACGAAACCCCCCAAGGACATGGAAGAGGCCAGGGAGGTGGGGTCGGAGGTGGATTCATAGGAGGGAGAAATGGAGGAAGAGGTTTGAGTTGATGTTACAACTACAATGAACAAGGTCATTTGGCCAGAGACGACCCTCACCCAAGGTGGCCATGGTGCTCTCACTGCAAGAAAAATGGGCACACAACTAAATCTTGCCTAGAAATGATAGCGAAATGGGAAGATAGGGTTCGTCAACGAGGAGATAATATCATAAGCTCAGAATTAAAAATGGGAATTGAGGGAAAAGTACCTAATATTAACATTATTACTCATGGAGGAGAAAAAACTGGGGCAGATGCACAAAATCATCCAAAGATTCAGAAAGTTGTTCCCAAAGATGATAGGTATGACCCTGTGAAACAAAAGTTGTTTTTCAAAAATGCAATAGAAATATTTAAGAGCATCCCCACTTTAGAAATAATGGAGAATACCCCTAAATTCCCCTCTCAACCTAACCTTGCGCAAGCCCCTACCTCACCACCGACACCTAGAGACTTTTCAATTCCAAGGAGACGCTCTGAGCAGTCTCAAAGTGTAATCAATCTCTAGTTTCAATTATTCTTTGATATCTTAGGGGATGACCAGCTTATGGAAATGTTGTTCAATACCTTGTACCTCATACTGGGAAATGAGGGAACCCTTGAAGCCATAGTAAGAACCAATCTTCCTGAGAAGAATACCCAGAGAATACAAAGAAGAAAGGTGTGAACAGGAAAAGAATTTAGGTTAGAATCCCACCTCGATGATTTTGAAATCAAAGATATCATGCTAGATTTGGGATCTGATGTCAACATCCTACCCAAAAAGACCTGGGAATCTTTGGGAAAACTTCAGTTAGTATATTCCCCCATCCAGTTGAGAATGGAAAACAAGTACTGCATTTTCCTAGTAGGAAGGTTGGAAAATGTGGAAATATATGTTATGGGAGTGAAGAACACAACCGATTTTGAGGTAATTGAAATCATGGGAGATAAGGATCCCTACCCTGCTCTACTCGAAATTGATTGGACATATGACAACTATGCTATCATTGATCTAAAGAGGGACACAATGATGTTTGAAGCATATGGGATAAAGGTTTTTTATCCCTTAGATCCATGTCTAGGCCCTAGATGCACTTAACCAATGGACCACAATATGGAGTCAGAGGCTCTTGACCAATTATACACCATCATAGTAGGAACAAGACTATATTACATAAATCCCACCGCAGATGGATCGGTAAGTTGGAGAAGAATATATTCTACTAACGAGGATTCAGAAGTAGCATTTGACAATTGGCAGCAAGGTTCATATGAGCGATTCTCAAGAAGATGTGTAACTATCATAGAAACGAGATGGATTAGAACTAAGTTATGAGAACCCCCAACATATGATGGTACCGCAGAGGTACAAAGTTTTCTTTCCAACATGGAAGAGAAAATACTGACGGATCAAAGGATCCTCGTTCTTGACTCAGCCTTGCAAGATACCCTCGCTAGATGGTGGTACACCCATAAAGCCTCGATTATAGAGTGGGAAGACGCAAAACAAACCATCTATTGTCTATTCCAAAGTAGGGATCATCTAAAAGAAGAGATGAAGATAAATTTTCAAGATGCGCAATTGTTCAATGGACGGTCTGACCCTAAAGTTCATATTGAGCATTTCTTAAAGAAGTGGAGAGTTGCACAAGTACCCTCTCACCTCTGGGTTCAGGTATTTCTCCATTCATTGGGTCCAATCCCAAAAGCCTAGTATATACATGAGGAGACCAAAAGACAAACAAGTTGTTGGCAGACCTTGCAAGACCAATTTTTCAAGGACTTCTCCTTTACAAGTAAGTACCCTGAGCTCAACATAATCCTTCAAAGAATCAGGGAAATACTTTTTACTGACATTTGTGAAAAGAGATCAAGTCCAGTAGTATGTGTTGACCATGTTCATTTTATTCAGTCTAGTCTGAGCCTTGAAATTGATAAGATAGTTGTACCTTGTTGTAAAGTTGAGAAAGACTTGGAAAAACTTGATGAATTAGAAGATATTAGAAACTTAAACATTAAATAAACGGAAGGTAGAAAAGATATTCAAGATATTGTACCTAGTCACACCTGTAGTTCCCATAACCATCCACTAAAGTTGCAGAAAGTTAATATAGGGAGTGGAGAGAATCCTAAGATAGCTTCTGTAGGAGATTAATAGGATGATAAAACTATGAATGAAGTACATAGCCTATTTCATGAGTATGAGGACTTTTTTCTGAAAACATTCTCAGAACTAAAAGGTATAAAAGGAGCCATGGGAGAAATGAAAATTGAGTTGAAACCTGACTCAAGACCTGTGAAGCATGGGTCATACCGACTTAATCCTAGAATAACAAAGAAGGTTAAGAAGTGATCCAAAAAGGATCCATAGAAGGATAAGAATAACTTAGAACTCACAGAAGTAGCTCAGAAAGCTCAGAATGGATTCAATAGATAGAGAAAGGGAAAAAATTCAAAGTTCCCAAAACTTAGTGAAAATGGCATGATCGTGAAGAGCGCGTTGCAAGATTTCTAATGGCACAAACGACTCTTCAAACGGAGTTACGGTTTGAAAGATATTTGTAGTCAAAGATGTGGTCAACAAGGACCAGTCAACAGGGAACACATCATCATTTGTACTGCTGACGTCGGAAGATGACATGGAAGGGTGATGTCGTCATATGGATGATGACATCAACATGCCAGGTGGCAGCACCACAGGCTACCATGTGTCACCCACTAGTGGAATTTTTAGGGGTCCATATGGACCAATAGGAAAGTGCCATGTGGCACCCCCAGGAGATGCCACGTGGCACCAATCAGGGAGTACCACGTGTCAATACGGAGGTGACAAGGTGAGCCACGTGAGCATATGAGAAATAAAATTAGAAGGTGCCAAGTGGCCCAATCATGGGGTGACATGTGGCATCTTGAGAATGCCCAATGTTAGCTTGTGAATGAATTTTGTTTTAAAAAACGAATTGGTGGGTTCACCAAATCTGGCAGACCACACCAATTTTTTACAATTTGTTAGCGGAGGTATTAGAAAAAATCTAAAATTAGCGGAGATTTTAACCATGGATAAACATATATATAACCACTACCAAAAACAGAGTCCGGCTGGTTCGACCCCAGAACCTCCACTCTGAACAAAGCCTTTAAAACTCTACTCTAACCAACACGCCAAGGGGTGTTCCTTGGTAAATCCATTGCCTTTAATATTTAAGAATGTGTTTCAGCCAGAGCCCACGGGAAAGGCACGTGAATATACTTTACAATCTGACACATATTTCGAGGTATATGTTGTCATAATTGTTGGTACAGAGGGAATGAAAACCGAGACAAGATTTCTTTTGGGCCTGGGAGTGCCAGAGTCGGATTGGAGCATGGAGATAGTCATTTTTGGGTAATTTGGTGCCACGAATCCAATGATGATGTTTTTTTTTTTTATCTGATCATTATTTTTTGCAACTTCATTTCAGAATGAGGTATATTCATGTATTTGCCAAATTCTTTTGCTAAGTTAATAAAAGAGCCTACCCATTTGAGAGTAGGACCCGGAGATGTAGTCCACTAGGGAGGAACTCTGTTATCAAGTTTTTTTGTTCAGATATGATGCTTGTGTCTCTTCATTTCTAATTTTTCCCTTCTTTAATGGTGCACATTAATTTATGTTCATTTAATACAATTATTTATAAGTCACGATGAAAAGATCCTGAATCAAGAAGGAAGTGGGAAAAATTATTGCAGGGGACTTATTTTCCCAATAGAAGAAGCAGAGTGGATTAGCCCATAGTTATTCAGAGAAATAAAGATACAACATACATTCAGGTCTGAGTGGACTATAGAATTTTGAATTCTGCATGCGTGCACGATCCACTCCCGACACCTTTCAGTGACGAAGTGTTAGATCAGGTTGCAGGAAACAAATCTTATTCGTTTACAGATGGATTATCAGGATATCATCAAGTTAGAATCCCAAATGAATACAAGAAGAAGACCACATTCATAATAGAATGAGGATCATTCGCATACAATGTAATTCCCTTTGGTTTAAATAATTCCCCTATAGTCTTCTCTTGGATCGTAATAGAATCATTTTTAGAGTTCATTCACAAGTTTATGGAAGTCTACATGGACGATTGGATGGTATACATCTTGTTAAGAGACCATGTAGGACTACTCCAGTTAATGTTTGATAGATTTCATGAATTGCAAATATCTTTGAATCTAAGGAAGTGCGTTTTTTGGGTACCACATGGCAATCTGCTAGGCCATATTGTATGCAAAGGAGTCTTGGTAGACCCAGCTAAAGTTGCGGTCATTCTAAACATGCCGCCACCTACAAGTGCCAAACTGTTGTGCTCTACACTAGAACATACAATATATTACCACGGGTTCATCAGAATATATGCAATTATCACTGCACCTCTAGAAAAATTAATGAAGAAGTTTGAATTGTTTCGGTGGACACTAGAGTGTGACAAAGCATTCGACATTCTCAAAGAAAAACTAAGTATTGCACCTATATTGATATTTCCCAATTTTTAAATTGAATTTCATGTACATGTGGATGCATCAGGGATCGCCCTGATCCATTCTAGTGCAACCAGGGGAAGGGAATATGGACCACCCTATATACTTTTCCAGCAGAAAACTTTCGCAAGTTGAGCGCAACTACACAACCACTGAAAGAGAAGGTCTAGCTATGATTCATGCATTACAAAAATTTAGACACTACTTGTTAGGCTCTCATTTCAAGTTTTTTATTGACCATTATGCATTAAAGTACCTACTCAATAAACCATTATTTGAAGTAATTGTCAAACTAAGAAGATGCAATGTAGGTCCAAATCACCTTTCTAGATTGAAGTCAAGGGAAGGTGGTGGAGCAGTGGATGATAATCTCTTAGATCCAGACTAGTTATAGATTGAGGCCATCCTAGGGTATCTTGAAGAATTTTTTGTCTTTATCGGTACAGGGACCTGCCCAGAAAATTACTTTGCAACCTAGAAGTGACATATGGTGGTTCATACAACATACTGTCAACTGATTGCGATACAACTTTACAAATTGGGACTAGACAACATCCTTAGGAGATGTGTATTGAACCACAAAAGGCAAGATATTATGTGGGAATGCCACAATGGAGTTGTGGGAGGACATGTTGGAGGTAAAGATACTGCACAGAAAGTAATTCAAGTTGGATTATGGTGGGATACATTATTTAGGGATGCTAAGGAGTATGCTAGATCTTATGAAATTTTCCAAAGAGTAGGGAATCCATCACGCAGAGATTAATTACCCCTTCATCCAGTCAGGGAACTTCAAACATTTGAGAAGTGGGTTGTTAACTTTATTGGAGTGATCAACCCCCCGGCTAAGAACTCAAAGGATAGATACATCATTATCGCAACTAATTACCTCACAAGATGGGTTGAAGCAAAGGTAGTTCAAGATTGTTCGACAAATATAGCTGCTAAATTTATCTTCGAGAACGTCATCACTCGGTTTGGATGTCCTAGAATCTTAACTAGTGATCAAGGAAGTCACTTTATCAACAGCACAATCGCAACATTAACAACAAAATTCCTTATACAACACCATAAGAGCAGTCCCTACCATCCACAAGATAATGGTACAGTGGAGGCATTAAATAAAATTATGGAAAGAGGACTGACAAAGGTATGTTTCGAAAACAGGGAAGACTGGGACGATAGAGTTCCAATAGTCTTGTGGGACTACATGACGAAGAAGATACATAGATACGCTCCATTTCATTTGGTTTATGGGAAAGAAGTTGATCTACCTGCAGAATTTATTACCCCCAGTTTCCATATAGCATAGGCTACACACATGACAAATGATGAATCAGTTTCACAGAGGATTGCATACTTGAAAGAACTTGAGAAAGTAAGATTTCTAGCGGATTTTCATCAAACAGTTGAGAAAGCTAGACAAATATCTTGGCATGATAGTCATATTAAGTCCAAAATATTTACACAAGGGGATAAGGTACTACTCTATGACATCTGATATCAGAAACATCCAAGCAAGTTGTGCATGCATTGGTTGGGTCCATTAATAGTTGCAGAAATACGACAATCTAGTGCAGTCAAGCTAACGCAACTGGATGGTATCCTCCAGCCAGGATGGGTGAATGGCACCTACTTGAAACCCTACATTTATCATGCTTGAGCCAAAGCACTATTTTTCTAGTCCAAAGGAGCATGTACAGTAGTTATATTTTGAATTTCTTGTAATTTCTTTAATTCAGTTAATAATTTCGGAGTGTGCATTGTTATGCCACAACATATACTTCTTTTTCAATCTAAGCATTTCTTTTGTGCATAAATTCTTACTCAGCCACACAGGATTGGAAGATTCACCATTACATTAAATGAAGTCATTAAATATGGTGGGGACCCCCATTGTGGTCGGAGGGAAGGCGAATCAGAACTAGATCACAACCTATGTGCCATATGCATCCCGTCCAGTCATACCCTTTATGATAGTCGTCGTAGCCTGTCAGAACTTTTTGTTAACCCATAAAGGCACAATGCCTGCATATTCCATTGATATTCCCACTGTGCTTTTGAGCCGTTAAAAATTTAATCCCCTCAACTCGACCACGTCCATGTCAGTCTGTTCATTAAAATCTAATATCACTTGACAGATCTTACCTCATTATCCATCCTGTCAGACACCTAATCCTATGATTGTGTTTATGGCCTAATGATGAGTGTCTTTATCTACGCCTATAGAGTTTTCTAGTTAACCAGTTATAAGACACCATGAACATGCAGAGCGAGAATCATTGTTTGTTGTTATCTACACTCTGATTTTGAATTTTTTGCAATCATGCATACCCTGAGAGGTTTTTTTTCCCCTGTCACAAAGTCAACCATAAATCACCAACCTTATGATCATTTCATAGTTATCATGTTGATATTAACAGGAGGTCAGAGTTCATCTCCCAAATAAGCAATCCCAGATGACTCGTATGATCCTAGGATTGAAATCTTTGGGGATGTCAAGGGGAAGACACAACAAGTGAAACTTTTGGACCTTGATTTGATGGACCAAGTATTGTTTTCGCAGATGAACATTACCATGTTCTGGGACTTGGTCTGGAATAAAATGGGAGGCATGTAGTTTTCCTCAAATCCAAAGTTCATCAACCTGTTCAACTCCACAATTATGCACCTCAAGGATCTACTGATCTTTGGGACCACTGACGAGGTTGCATGGTGAAAAAAGTTTCTCATCATTCGAGTGCATGACAGAAGATTATGGCTTGACCAAATATATATGATTCATCCAGAAGATTTCCACCATCTCATCAAATTATATCTCGAGGGTGAGGATGTTTCTAAAGGATTTCAAGGCTCGATCAAGCATGGGAAGAAGAAAGGTGAAGTTATCCTATAAGAGAAGTTCCACACATAGAGAGGTGAGCGAACAACGAAGATTGACCCAATCATTCCAGAAACAGTCCAGACAAGTTGCTATTTAGTTACGAGGAAGTTTATGCATTCCTACTACAATGGATAATGCACCTTAGATTCTCTTTTAGTAGAAGACTTATGTGCAAATGGAGCTATATTTAACTAGTGCAACTACCTACTAGAGGAACTCATGGTCACTTGTGAGGATGATTAGGAGAAAGAAGGAAATTTCACATATGGATACCTACTAGTAGCATTTTCAATGTGGAAATGGAAGCCCCCCATGGCAAGACAGTTGGCACCAGTGGACAAAGGTCGCCTTGAAAAAATATTCAAGTCCTAGCATGCAAGTTCGGATTAGGAGAACATGAAGTTAAACAATGTTGCCTTTGCAAAATGGTACACTCATTTAATCGACGCAACTCAACGGTGGCACATACCATAGGATTTGTTGAACCTCAATACCCATAACATAGCCTTTGGCCTAAATTGCCACAATACCCTTGTCTGGTTAAGGCATGTGAGGCCTGAAGACTTCCACTCCAGGTTGCTCCCCTTCTACCTTGATGAGGAATCATTTGATAAGGATTTCATGTTGTGGATTGGCGTCAAGTGCCATCCATGCAAGTCTGGCATGCATTACCTCTTTCCTCCAGAAATCCTGAAGAAAAAGGAGCTGGAAGGAGTAGGGCCAAGCTTTTCCCCAGCAATGAAGAAGCCAAAGGTCCAAATATCGATGGAATCAAAGGAGGAAGAGGATGAGGAACCTCTAGAGTGGAAGAAGAATACATTTCCTCTGTTTCCACATATCCCATAATAGGTCATGTTATCAGGAAAAGATGCCAATCACGTCCTAGTCGTTGCCTTCATAGGGGATCCCTTAATCAAGAAAACCTGAACATGTATTTCTCCTGTGAAGATCTTGAATCCAAAACCAATATCCTCGATTGTACCTCTTACTAGAGTAGGCACTAGAGCCACCCAGACTGTGATTAACATCACAGATGATATTGAGCCAGACACCACTGCCTCCACAACCATCATCACTGAGCAAGATCCATTGCCACCAGAAGCCCCATCACCACTGCAAGAATCAACTATTCCATCCCAACCCACTTTACATGAGCCCATGCAGTTGGATCTCCCTGACCCACCTGACAATGTACCAGAACATACGGAAGCCTCGATCCAGTCAGTCACTCCATTAGTACCTATTCCAAGCACTTTGTCTTTGGTGGAAAGTCAGGAAGAAGAAATTCCACTAATTATTCCAATACCACAAGCTCTAGGCACTCAAATTCCTCTCTCAACAGTCAATGTTGAGACTCCCATCAGAAGAAGTAGAACTCCGGAAGTTTTGTTACAAACAGGGGCAAGAGAAAAATTGATTCAGATTGAACCTCAAACCACATCGGAGCAGAGCACAACATCCATGAAATAACAACTTGAGCCATTACTCCAGGATCCATAGTGATGTGTAGAAATGTTGAAGCTTTTCTTGGCCAAGACATAAGTTTTCCCTCTACTTCCAACATCTCTGAAGACTAGACTTGCACATCGGCTGCAAAGTCCATCCCTAAGGGAAGAAGAGGTCGAGACACCATACGTACATTTGATTTCCAATGGACTATCACTACAAGTCTAAGTACCTCTAGATGTCTCTTATTCATTGGGTGATCTCGCTCAATTTCCAACAATGCAGTTGGTTGGCATAATCAGATCCTCAATTGACCAATTGGAGAAAAGGATCTAGCAGGATAAATGAGAAGTCGAGTTCTAGAAACAAGGACTCCTTGCACAAGAAAAACAAATGCAAGAGTAATATTCAAATACATAGGCAGAACAAAAGGTATAAAAGGTAAAGGAAAAACTTAAAGAGGCTTGGACAATGGTCAGAAAGAAAACACCTCAACTGCCAAAATCTATTGGAAGATTGGTTGTTGTCATTGATGTCAACCCTAGTCATGGGTTTTGGACCGCAAGATTGATAAAGGTATTTGGAAATGAAGGACAATGCACATGCATATACAACACCCATGGATGGATAGTATACATCATTTTGTTTCCAGTGGTATGTGGCATGTCACGTGCATCCTCATGGTTGAGGAGAAATGAATGCTTGAAGATGACAAAGTGAATTGAAGAAGGACGTACATGTAGGCCCTGAAGATAATTAAAGAAAAGAACTACAAAATAAGAAAGTGTCAGCTTGGCCCTAATGTTAAAATGAAGTGACATAAATAGTATAAATAAACATCATTATACATTAATTTTGATACAAGTTGAATTTAAGAGGAAATAAGAAGTAAAAGAAGGTTGGATTTCAAGGGAGGATGAAGTCTTTTGGTGATGTGTTCTAAGGTATGTTATTTTCAAGTCATCTTACCATTTTTTCTATAAAAACAATTCTAGAATGATTCAGATGGTGACATCGATATGGTATTGAGAAGACATATCAAGGTACCTCTGGTAAAATCTTTAGCTCTTGATTCGCTATAATTATGGAGATAAACTTTGTGGAAGATAGGGTTTGTGACCAACTCTTGATTCGCTATAATTTTTTTGCATTACATAGTTTTATCATAAGTTTTATATTAATAAAGTGCATTTTTATATGCAGATCAATCACACTATCCGAGATTTGATCAACGATATTTATTAAATCACCCCCTTCCCCTGTATGCTCAATGATTAATGAAAGGGGGGTTAGGTGGGCATTAAACTTAACCATAGTCTAAACTCAAATGTTGTATCGCATGATTATGAATTGTTTTCCCCCACCTTCCCCCTCTATGGTTAGCTAAACCAATCAAGCCCCTCGTAATTAACGATGGATCGACGTGTGTGATAGGTGATGTAAGCCAATGGGAAAAGGTGAAGTGACATGTTATTTGATTTTTAATATTTAAATTTCAATTATTCTTCACCAATCCAAATATGCTATGTATTTGAGTTTGATTCTTAAAGGTTAAAAGTAAATTATCATTGGTTAATGCTTGTTTTACAAAGATTTAAAAATGGCAATGCAGTTCGAATTGTCAATGCAAATCGCCAACATAACATGAGTATATTCTGAAGTGAACTTTTCACCCGGGTAATTCAAAATCCTTTTATTTATTTTAACCTTACATTTTAAAAATGGAATCATCTGATTCAGTGAAAACTAAAATACCATTGAAAATTGAAGAAGAAGATTTAATCGATAAGTATAAAGATGTTTTTGATCTTAGTTTATCCTTTGACTTGTTTGAAATTCACCATTCAACGATGCAAAAATTCAAAGACTTAGTTTGTTAGGTAGCTAGAGAGGTATTGAGGGGAGGTGGGCCCATATTTGAGGTCATTCAATGTAAGGTGGAATAGGTCCACTATAGTATTAAATAAGGCCCATTATGCTAGTTAGATATAATAAATGTAAGAGGACTTATGGTTCGAGAATATTATTCCTCTAGAATGTTCTTAGGTGGTAGGTAACACTATATAAAGGGGTTCAAGAAATTTAATGAGATATGAAGAGAATTATTGTATTGTGAGCAATATCTCAATAGGAGGATTCCCCCTCGAAGAGGCAAGTGAACAAGAGAGGATATCTTCCATAATAGGATCAAGTGTATGATGTTGCCCTACCATAAGGGTTTTCGTAATAATAAAGTGGATATTTATTCCATATTTTTCTTGGATCATTGTATGTGATTGTATATTCAGATCTCTGGTACTTAACAATTGGTATCAAAGAATCTTCCTTGGTAGCAAGTGTGGGTAGTTTTTTTTCGAAGAAGAAAAAGAGGGTCGTGACATTCCAGACAATATTTGTAGATTTCTGTGCAAAATTTTCAGAAAATGCTTGTATATTTGAGTTTCCCTCAAAAAAAAACCCAACCTAAAAGGAAAATCATCCAAAATAGAGTCTGGGAAGTAAAGTTATCGACATTTTAAAATCTTTTATTTTTAGGGTTTTTTCCATGGATGGCCACGTGATTTTTCTGATTTTTGTAGCATCTAGGATCGAATTTTACAAAACAATTACATATTTGAGTTCCTCTTTCAAAAATAGCTGATTTCATAAAATAAATCACTCAAATCAGAATTCCAGAAGTGAAGATATCGATGATTTAAAATCAGCCTTTTCTGGTGGGTTTTCAAGACGGTGGTGAGACTGCACAATTCATAACTTTTCATAAGGTGCTCAGTTTGTTGCTAGATTAGTGTAATTGGATATATAATTTTGATGTATTTCTTTTGGTACATTATATGTGTTGTTTCCAATGGATATTAGACTGCTCATGGAACTTCAACAGAAATTTTCATCCCTAGAGACATGTCTTCAACAAGGTGTTCAAAATATTCAGGCAAGTGTTCAAAATATTCAAGAAATCACCCTTCGAATGCAAGAGAGATATATGATGTAGGACATCAGGGATGAATATAGTCAAGAATTATATGTGTGTCATGATTTTGAAGTCGCTTGTGATGATTGGTATATGGATAGTTGTCATTTATGGGATGACAACCACTTCCATATTCGATTTGATGACTCTACTCCACCTCATGTAGAGAACATCCTAAACAGTGGACAAGATCCTTTTATGCATATTTTTCTTCAATTTTCTTATTATAGAGTCCTAGTAGATGATTTTTTGGCCAGTTCCACACACTTAGATCGACATGGCCAATGTCGATCTTTGGAGCATCATTTTCAGTTGGTTATTGGGTTTCGATATCCTCCGCATGGAGTTCACATGAGCGCTTGGACATGGGACCCTAGTTCACAATGGTGTTTAGACTACTTCAGCATGTTGGCTTTCATTTCTCTATGGGACCATGATTCTCTAGTCTACTTCAGCACTATGGTCCACACTTATCCATGGGACCCTGGTATATGATTCTACACCCTCATAACAAGCGTTGAGGACAATGCTTTCATAAGGGATATGGAATGTTAGGTAGTTAGAGAGGTAGTGGGAGGCCCAGAGGGCCCATAGTGGAGGTAATTCAATGTAAGTTGGACTAGGTCCACTATAGTATTAAATAAGGCCCACTATGGTAGTTAGATATAATAAATGTAAGATGACTTCTGCTTCTAGAAGATTCCTCCTCTAGAATGTTCTTAGGTGGTAGGTAGCACTATATAAACGAGTTCAAGGAATGTAATGAGATGTGAAGAGAAGTATTGTATTGTGAGTAGTAGCTCAATAGGACGATGCCCCCTCGAAGAGGCAAGTGAACAAGAGAGGATCCCTTGTATGGTGTTTCCCTGCCATAAGGTTTTTCATAATAATAAAGTGGAGATTTATTCTATATTTTTCTTGGATGTATGTGATTGTGTATTCATATCTCTGGTACTTAACATAGTTCATTATTACCATGTGTGGGAATCAAGTCTGGATAGGTTTATAGTGCCCCAAGTGTATGAATTTCCTGAATTTTTGGTTTGGTGTGCCTCTAACTATATATCTTCTAAAGCATTTGTCATTTCTAAAAGTTTGTTTGTCCTCTTCGAGATAAATTTCCAACCAATCTCTGAGATGTCAAGATTTCCATTAAATAGTGAGAGCGGAATGTTAAATGAAATTATGTTAGATAATTGCTTCAGAGATTTAAATTCCCAAGAAAGAGTTACTCTTTTACAATCTATTTATTTCAAAACCTCAATGTTCCTACAAATGATGTTTCTCTTGAAGCCAATTTGTTTCTTGTAACATCAAAAAAAATTATCACAATGATGCTTGTAATATTAGGAAAAGAAAATGACTAGGTTGTTGATGAATTCATTTTAGGGTTCATGATGTCTATTTGTCCATCTTCAGTAAAACCTCTGACCAAATTTGACTATGCTCAGTTTCTAGCTGATATGATTCATTATCAATTGTCAAAGTTTGAAACCCTCATAAGCTTCATATAACAATATTACCTAGTATAGGGGTGGCAGGTGTGGGGGGAGTCATTGATGATTCTGAGGGAAAAAAATAGTAGAGTACTCCCAGGGTCTGGGAAAAGAAACAAATAATAGAGAAAAGATCTTTGTAGTCTATATGGGACTGAAGCTAGCTCAGGAGACGAACACTCAAACTCTAACTTTTTTGGGGGACTTTAAAATAGTCATAAAGGAGCTTTGGGGTTGGTCAAGTTCGTCAAAAGGCCCTCTCAAAGGCATATGCTCGGCTATAAACTCACTAAAGAATAACTTTTTCAACTTGAGCTTCTTCCACATCTTACGAGATCAAAATTCAGAGGCAGACAATTTGCCGGAAGAAGCAAAAAGTCTGGAACAGATCCACCTACTTACCAATCAAACCCCCTCTTATGTTTGGTTGCCTTAATCTTGCCTACCCTTTCTTCCCTCCCTATAACCCAAGTAGAAATTCTACCCATATCGATCCCACTCCCCTTCTCCTAATCCCCCCATCCTTTCATCATCTCTCCTCCCTTTCTCTCCCTCTCACCCCCTCCCTCCCCCACCCTCATCGCCTTGACCCTCAAGCCTCTCCCTCCCTCCTTTCCCACACCCACTTTTTCCCTCATTTTCTTTGGCACGTGGCCCCTTGCCTCCCACATGCCTCCCCTCTACCCCCCCACATCATCCCTTCCCCCTCACTCGAGCCCCCTATATATCAAGGATCTCTGTCTCAAATTTCGGACGATCCTCCTTCACTCCCCGGCATCAGCTCTATACTTTCTACCAGTGAAAATTCTCTCTCTCTTGTGGGACGTGATGGCTCCCCTAGCTCTTAACATCTTTTTTATTCTTTCAATTGGATTTATTCCAACCTGTTTAACTCTCTCCCCTAGCTATGCATCCCTCTCAGCTCTAGAAATCTCTCCCTGCTTCCTTCTTTTCGACTCTTCCTCTCGGCCAGCCTTCGCTACCTTCTTCACAACGTCCACTCTCTCCTCGCTCACCACAAAAACATGTGGTGAAGGTATATATCCCCTTTCACCTTCACAATATGTGCCAATGAAGAAATTCACAAGCAATTCCAAGATCTGCGAACATAATGCAAGCGCATAGATGAGTGCTCAGGCTCGCGGCATCATGAACTCCAACAAGAAAAGCAAGTGATCCATGAAAGTATGGCTGAAATTCAGTCACATATGAAACAACAGGAAATCAGACACAACCAAGAATTGGCAATTTTCCTCGGGGGGGTCAACTGAAACACAAGGCAGATAGGAGCAGTCACCCAATGTCTGGGAAATCCCCAACAGCAAGCTCACTCTGTAGTCACAGATGAATCTCGATTACCTTCNATCATGTATAGGTAGAATATAACTAGGCCTAGCACTACGCAGAATCACACCAAGTAGAGGAGAATCCAGCAACCCGGCAGAATGGACAAGGGTAGCCCTACATCTAGTTTTAAGTTTTTATGAATTGTAAATTTTTGTTGTTATTAAATATTTTTATTTCCATTTTCACATGGAAAAACTATAGCTTATACAAAGCAATGGCCATATCCCTCACCGGCATAGACAGACACTTTTGTTTCCACGGAAACAGCAAAGGTGCCCGCACCCTGCCATCTGTATCTTTTTTAATTTTGGCATTTTTTTGATATAATATAAATACACCTGTTTCTGTTTAAAAAAAACAATCTTACCTAGTATGTCTCTTTTTTTTTCTCAAGCTATTAAGTTTTCACATACTGAATTGAAAACTATAAACGAAATTGGTAATCCAATTTCAGTTATTCATTGGACTTCTCTGGTTAAGAAGAAGATTCAAAATGTTGGATTCTCATAATATGTTAACCAATTTATGTCAAAGGCTTATGAAATTATACATGATGAGATGTCTCCTATATTATTCCCACAATGTAAGAAACTTTTACAGTTGATTCCTTAAAAGAGATTAAGATATTGGTATATATTTGAAAAATATATAGAAATTAGAGTCTATGGCTCTGAACTATGACCTTTCCTTTTGTCTACCTTTTTTACTCCTAGAATATTTGCACTAGAATTCATTAGACAAAGATTTGATTCTGACTTTATTCATTTTGTATCAAGAAAATATGAATCAAGTTTTAAATTACAAAAGGAAGTGGGCCCTTTTATTGTCAATTCTGGGTCATCTTTGCAGGTGGAAGAAAATTTCTCCAGGACATGGGATTCCAGTATGGAGAAATATGGGTGTATGAACCTCATGCTATAATTTATTCAAAAAGGATTGCAAATGGACAAGTTTCTTATCAACCTGAGAAAAAAGAATAATTGAAGTTGCTATCTAATCGGGATAGTTGGGAGGATGTACAGAGGATTTTGCAGGTTCAGAAGAAACCTGCAGACCAACCATCAAAATTACCAGTAACAAATACTCCTCAGTAGTTTGAAAATATATATAAAAGGAAAAGTACATGCTCAGTTCCAAAAATGTCAGAGACAGAAGAATAAAGGTCAACAAAAAGACAAAAAATAGAAGTACTAGATGAAGATGAAGATAAAAAATCACAAGAAGAATCAGAGCCAGTAATAAGAGAATTTGTTGTGATTGTAGAAGTGTCAACATCAGAAAATCCTTAGAGTTAATAGGATTAAAGTGGAAGATAATCTTTGGATATAGATCAATCAAAACAAATAGATGATGTTCATCAGTTCATGGTTACCAAAAAAATGGTTGTAAAGATTAAAAAAAACATTCTTCCTAAAATCTTTCACCAAGGGACATCTCATGCCAGAATGTTATTTGTTGTGGATTATGAAAAAGGAAAAATGAATATAGCAGTTTCAGAAACAAAAGATCAAAAAAAGGTTACAAATATTTCCATTGATCTCAATGCAATTCACCCACTTGATAAAGGACGGATTGGAGAGATGTTAAATAGGGATATGATGATAGCCACTCTTGGAATTAAAAAGATCCAATCCATAAATGAAAAGATCAGAGATTAGCTCACAAATGAGAATTAACTAATAGGACTAAAAAGATACGAGTGGAGGAGTTAGAAGAGTGGGTAATGGATCTGCGAAAAAAACCACAATATGCAGTGTCTTTGCAGGCTTTGATGAAAACAAATGACACGAAAATCTATGCATTGAAGAAAAGGCTCAACATCTCGAGGATTGATCATGTTCACGCTCTAGAGTTACAAACAATTCAAAAGGAAAAATATCAACTCCTAAGAGAAATGGTATTGATGGTGTTATCACGTGAAGTTGTCAAGGTCGTAGGCATGTGCCAAATTACTCTAGTCTGTATCCTTGCCCTGTTTTTATCGATTCGGCTAGCCATATCCTTATATTTTCCTCCTTGTATCCATTAGAGAAATTCTTGTTTTCCCTCTCCGATAACAACATCTTATTTTCCTTGGCCTCGAATATTATCCTGTGTCTCCCCACATCCCAGCCAGTCACCCGAGTCTCTAGCATAACAAGTCGCAACTCTTAGAATGGTCTAGCATGAACTCAAATCAAGCGAGCAAGTTTAGTTTGTGTTAAGGCAAGCGAGCATGAGAATCAGAAGATCAAGCATCACAAAATGTTTCAGCAGGAACCGCAAAATTCTGATTCGCAGAACAGGGAGATATGGGCCATCTAATCGAGATAAGCCAAGAGTCGTCGATCTGATATTGACATTCTTCTAGGAATTGGGAATTGGGATTTCGGGGCCCTTGTCACAAATCTTCAGCTGTGGCCCAAAGTCTCTAGACCCGAAAAGCTAATGGGGTTGATCTAGATCGTCTGATCTAGCAGGGACAAGTGGTATCTATTTGAGTTTTTCTGGGGGGAGTCGATGTTTCGAGGTTCTCGTCAATGCATTCAACCACAACCCAAAACCCCGATGCCCCAAAACATGAAATGCAAAAAGCACCTAGGGTTTTAGCCTCGGGTCATAGCCAATGACCATATGGGTGAAATATAAGGGAGGCTCCAATACGAGTTAAGCCCGTTGCAATTTCGGTAGGCGGGATTCCAAGGAACATGGGGTCAGCTCCTTCTCATCACTGACATGAAAAATTCGTGAAGCATCTTGGGTGTCGGGCACGATCACAGTCTCAGGGTTGTATGAAATGTGGCCCAAGTATATGAGGGCCAGGATTGTGCAATGACGAATAGATCATGGCCGTCCATCTCGAAGAAAATACGACCGCCAATCTCAGCCATAGTTTTCACGATTTTGGGCATCGTGATATCGAAGTTCGGGGAGGTGAAAATCCCAAAAAGGAAAAGTGTCGAGATGCATTTGAAGATAGGCATTGGGTCATGGCCCTAGGTTATATTGAGAATGGAGACAGAAGGAAAGGAGGCTAGCCTCCAAGCCTTGGAGAGTTGGCATGTGGTCATCCCCTGTGTGTTAAGTCTCGGCTACCCTCCATGGAAGAAGTAGTTAATGAAAATTGAGCAGGTGGTTGAAACCTCATCTCAATATATAAATGAAAGGCATGGGGAAAGGTCAGGAGCAATCATCCCAAGGTATCCCGATGGATAGGTTCCTTGTGAAAACCATGCCCATCTGAACCAGTGTCAAACAAGAAGTTGCATGCACAGTCTGTAACAAGATCATGCATACATAAAGCCTTAAATGAAGCAGCTCGGTGTCTCTCCTGTTGTTAGGGGGGGATAGCTCTGAGTATATATACTCATTTTGATATTTTTGTAAGCATCGATGGTAGAGCTAAGCTCCCGATTGTAAATATTTAACGAGGCCTCTGGTTCTCTAGTTATAGATTGATACTTGAGACTTCTTGTTTAATGGTAGCCAACCTCTTCCTTTCCCTTTTCTTCTAATTCTTAAAGCCCGGGCATGGATGATCTATTCGGGTGTTGTAATGACTATATAATGTAGGTTTGATTATATCAGTTTTTGCATCATTTTAAGTTTCTTGAATTTTTTCATATCTTAGAGGATCTCATATCTGAGACTTTTCCCCCTAAAGGCTACTAGAAGACCAGATGTCCAGAGAAGACTTTATTCCTCTCTCGTTCCTCTCCACTTACTCACCACTATGCAAAATTATTGGCCTAAGTTAGATCAATACCTCACCTATATTTGCATTTCCAACTAAGTTTTTTGAGTTAAAACGATATTGTTCTGAGTTTACTCCCATTCGGTCACCCTTTATAAAACAACCTGTGACATATAAACTGATGGGTATCGGGCTTACTCATGTTTCAATCCAGAAGTGACTTCTAGTGCTAACATTTATGGCGTCGTTGTCAGGGACGAAGCTGAAGATTTTCCCCAGGATTGATTGACATTGAGTCTTTGATTCTAAATGTGCATCAGGCATCAAAGCCCTATAATATTCTTGTTGTGCACCTGGCGACTCCATTGTGACAACTCCACTGTGGAGAACCTTTTGTTTCAGTTCTGGCTTCCAAACACAGGCATACGAGGTCTACCCCTCAGTTTCCCTTGACAACACTTGAAGTAGATCCAAAGAAGCTTATCAGAAAGGGAAAATCCCCTCGATAAGGAGCTTTAGCTATTGAACCAGGTATTTCTAATAGTTCTCATGACCCTCTATTAGAAACTCCAATATTTGCTTCTCATTTTCCTATCATACCTCTTGTTAGAGTTTCTCATTTGTTAAATTTTGGGAGTGTTCCTGTTGAGTTTTCTCCTCCTAGTCTTAGACTAGAAGGAGAGAGCTTTGTCACTCCTATTTCCCTGACGTTGTAGTCTGGTTTAGACCCAAGAATTATAAATATTTTCCTACCCCATGCTTTACAATCCCTTCTCCTATTATTTTTGTTGTTGTTGTACCCACACCAATCTCTACTCCCTCTAGTCCGGTAGCCTTCTCTTCAAATCCTCTGCTGCTTCCGTTTCCTTCTGCCAGCTCAGTTCCACTCTCCCCTATTCAAACCCCTTCCCCCCCTAATTCTCCTCAACCTAATATCCCTATCGCAGGAGCTCATCCCCCTGTAAACAGAATGGATGCCATAGTGGTTGCAAGGTATGCCCCTCTAGTCCTTCCTCAACCAATGAATCCTCTCCCTGCTAGAGATTACTTGAAGTATATGCCTAAATTCACTAGGGAGGAAGACATACCTACTGAAGAGCACCTTGTTGATTTCTATAGCTATGAAGACAACCTGAACATAGAAAATGAAGATATATGGATGAGAGTATTTTTCCAGAGCCTTGATGGTGAGGTTAGGAAATGGTTTAGGGGACTGACCCCTAGATCTATTGTTGGGATTGAAGCTCTAGATAATGCCTTTTTAAGACAGTGAGGAGATAAAAAAGATTTCATGTATTACTGATCCAGAAAATAGTAAATAGTATTACTGATAAAAAAGATTTCATATATCACTGGATATTAGTGGCCACACACCCTTTCCAACTGGCTCAAAATAGTAAATTTTGAAAATTGCTAGAAAACTATTTTGAGCTAGTTGGAAAGGGTGGGTGGCCATCGATATCCATCTAGATCAATCCTCCCTCCTTAGGAAGCAATGGTCTCCATTACGTTGAGTTCCTAGGGGAGAGGAAAAAGTGTTTGTTGAATCTGCATCTTGGTGAGTTGCTTGCCTTGCTGGAGACGTTGCGCTAATCAGTTTGTGGAAATCTGTCACGAACCTATTGAGGTTGAGGTTCTTCAAAAAGTCAAGATACATGAGAGGACAGTGTGCAGAAGGAATCTTTGCACTTTTTTGTAGCCTTGTCGACCTACTTCTGTTGGATATAAGGTGCTTGGGGCAAGCCTCTAGTGTTTCTAGTGTCCTTCTGTTCTTCTTTCGAACAGATTGTGAAGAAGCTAAATTTTGCAGTATGAGATACTACCTTGCAACACCTTTTAGGTGGAATAGTAGTCAGAACTACCTCTAGTATTCTGTAGAGATGACCCCCCAAAGTAACAAT
>JASDQU011249707.1:0-14351 GCA_032191745.1 Picea mariana
TTTTAAATTTGGATTTTGAATATATTTTTTAAATGAGTTTTCATTTAAAAAAATATATTTGTCTCCTTTCTAATTTTTTTAATATAAATTAAAAAAAAATTCAAGTGATGATTTGGGGTCCAATTTTGGGAAAGAAAAATTCAAATGATCATTTGGGGTCCAATTTTGGGTTGTTTATTTGCAAAGGGATTTGTTGTCCATGCCCCAATTTCAATTAGGTGGTAAAGAGCTATAATTTTAACATTTATAATATTTTTTTTAGGTAGATCATGTTTTGATTTAGGTGTTGATTTTAAGGTTTTTCTAATAAACTATATGAGTTTTGAAGGCCATGCTTCAAAAATGTTGTAATTTTAACCCTGTTAGAAAAAATGGTGCTACCACTAGCATCATTTTTTGATTTGGGGGTTGATTTTCATGGTTTTTATTTAAAAAAATGGGTTTTAAGGTCTAGAGTTGTTTTGGGGTCACAGTTCTTGTTAAGTTGGTAATTGTGTTGCTTGTAAAGTCATTCTTTCCGTAAGGAGTATTTGATGGTCTTACCCTACCTTGAGAGTTCTCTCTAAATTATTTTGTTGTCTATTGTGTGGATGCATTTTTGTATTTTTGAAATTTAAGGTCGTATTTTATACTTTATCTACAAAGGTTCACTACAATCACCCATACCCCATACCCAACATATTGCCCACTTGAAAAACAAGTGTTAACAATTCCTTTATAGGTGAACAACTTTCCTTATCACGTAAATGTAGAAATGAACATGATCATTGTAATTATTGCTTCAATCTCCCTATATCCACATGAGCTTCGTGAAGTCATCTTTACTAAAACACTAGTAAGGAAGCCTCCAAGGTTATCGAACAAATCTAATTACTCTTATAGTGACAAGTGGAAGTAAACAAGCCCACACTCATCCTCCTATAGATATTGTTGAACTACAAACCATGAGTCTAATACAACACAACCAAATTAGGGGTACATATTCCTATGTAAGATTTACAACCATACACTCGTTACATGTAAAATTATAAAAAATTTAATATAAATACATGAACTTACATATGAAACCAACCTCAATTGTCGAACCCAACCAACCTTTAGTGAACTTCATGCTCTTTCCAAGAACCACCTCTTAAAAACATCACCATACATTGACATATATTGTCACACCATTTGAGATTTTCTTAACCATGTAATACTCTTACACTAACCAAGTAAACTAATACGCATCAATATAGTTCCTCAACACTTAATAATCACCTCACATGTGATCATTCTCCAATATTTTCACACATACACTAAGTTTTCCATAGTTGACACACAATTCTCTTAAGTTCACATTCTCTGAGATGGATATATCCACTCCAACACATGCAGTGCTAGCTACTGGGTGAAAGCATGAAAATGGTAACACTCTTGTTTGTTTTTTTAATAAAAAAATGTAAAAATTTCATTTTCTTTGACTTCAAGCAATCTAAACTCATGTTTTCTTTGAAATTTTCATTTTGGACTAGAAATAAAATTTACAAAGAATTACCATTATATTTTTATAAATATGATATTTATTAACTACAAATACTTTAAAATTTTAGGTAACCATACTAAATGACTTATGTGTTCCGGTGCACATGCACAATTTATATAGATTTAAATATTGCATACCTAATTTTGTTGATTATTGTGATTTCAATAATATTTTTTATTATTTATTAAAATATAATAAAAGAAGAAAAAATAGTTTCATATAGACACTTTTTTGTGATATCAATTTTCTATTTCATATGATGAGTACAAATAAAATTAAAAATACTTTTTTGAATAGGATGATATGAGAAAATAACTATTTTTTGGTAATTTTGATTATATTAAATTTTCATTACATACTATTTTGATAAAAAACAATAAAATTCTTAAAAGATAGCATTTAGAATAAAAATATTAAAATGATAATTCTTAAAAAAAAGAAAATTCATATCATTACAAACTAGATTCAAAGATGATTCCATTAATAATAAGTTAGATAGAAGATATTTAAAAATGGTTGGGGTGAAGAATTAATATGTGTTACTGTACATATTACATGTAATATGTGTAACACCTATGTTCTTCAGATTTACTAAATAATAATTTAAGTTCTATATAAATTCCAAAAAAAAAAAAATAACACAATTTCAAATTTTAAAAAATATTTTAGTCCAAATTTTTAATCTCTTAAACTAAATATTTTGTATACCATATTTTTTCTATAAACAATAAAAATTACATCACTTCATTACATCTTATTTCAAAATGTATTATCCATCTTTAAGTTTTCACCACCTTATGTAATAACCAATCATAAAACATATTATCAACATCAAATTATATCATTACCAAAAAAACATTATGTGACATACAAAATGCATAACCCTAGGTACGAAGCATATGAACCAACAAACCTTATGTAATAACCAATCATAAAACATATTATCAACATCAAATTATATCATTACCAAAAAAACATTATGTGACATACAAAATGCATAACCCTAGGTACGAAGCATATGAACCAACAAAGAGTAAATGTGTTCAAATAATAAAATACTACATTGTGAGAGAGTAAAGATGGATCTTCCACTTACATCACTACAGACTATAATCTGCCACAGTTACTATCAAAAGCAACTTACGATATCGCAATGACAACCATTTTGTTAAGTGGATTGGATTGATAATTGGTTTATGGGATAAGTGGTACTTATATCAATTTTTATGTGTTAAAAATTAGTTTTTAAATTTTATATCAAAAAAATATAATTTGATTTCTTAAAAATCATCTTTAAGTAGAAATATTTAAATATTCAATATATTTTTTTATGGAGGAAAAATTGTTTTTAAAATTTTATAAAAAATAAAATATGGATATTTCAAAAATTTATTCTCATCTAAAATATAACATAATATATAGAATATAATACATTATTGAAAGTATAACAGTTGAGTTTAATTTGGATGGTTGAATCTAATTATTGTTATTTTCCTTACTCAGATTCAATTTCTATAAATGACATGATTAGCTCATAATAAATATTAATGTAATGGTTTCTAGCCTATTTCTAACCTATATACATTGGAAAGTTTCCTTTGATTCAAAATTGAATAGAGAAAAACTCTTATTTCCTAATAAAAAAAGAACAATTTAAATACCCTATATATCTTTTAATATTTTAATATCTCTTAAACCTATTTCAGTATAAACTAAACAAACTAACCCTAAGTAATGTAAACATTTTTCTATTTAAAAAATAAAAAGAAAATTTAAAAGGAAATCTCTAAACCACCCACCCCGCTGGTGGACCTTCTCAATTTAAAAAAAGTTATCTCGGCCATCTACCCAACTGGCGGACCGTCTCAATTTTCGAAAAAACCCTCTCGGCACTCGACCCCACTGGCGTAATGTCTACATCGATAATAAAAGAAAAAAAAGAAACCAAGCACTTAGTTTGTCTTTTTCTCGACATGTCTCTGTGTTTTCCACGCACCTAGCCTCCGGAGTCCCGGCGTGTTAAGCTCCTTAGCATTTCATTCGTGTAGGCATACTACACAGCCCCGCTTCCCCATCGATGGAAAACGGAAGGACAAATTCTAGAATCTGTAAGCATGTCTCAGAACTGAACTGAACTGAGAGGAGCTGTTTGATATCCATAACAATTTTCGAAATCTTCAAGCTTATAAAGTCGCCATTTACTCGGAGGAGATTGTCTGGTCGTGCCCTATCTTGTGCTATTTGGATCTGTAGATTTCCTGTCATATCGGTATTGATTTTTAGTTGGTGATAAGGAGGCTAAATCCTTAAGGAAATACGGCCCTGCTGCATCATGGGCGACTCCAGGATTGATATTATCAATCAGACGCCACAGGTAACAGACGCAGAAGATGAGGTTGGAATAGGCACAGAAAGCACCTCCTTCTCTATTAACAGATTGTCCTGTAGCCCAAAGGAGCTGGGAGCTGATCAATTAACAAGGTTTTGGCGAAGGAATGGGCACAGCAATCGTCCTGACTCGTCACAGCCAACCGAAAAAGCAAAGGATCAGGTTGGGACACAACCCCAATTCATCTCCCGCATATTGAATGACATGCCTGCTGAAAAGTTGAAATCCTATGTGCCTCAGATGTTTCCTCTCGGCCCTTTTCATCGCCCTACTCAGTCCCAAGCTGACGAGTCAGAAAACATTAAAAGCAAGCTCCTCCTTACTTGCTATGGAGACTGCCATTTCAAGGAGCTGGTGAGCAATATGAAACGTGATAGGGTTACTCGTAGGATTCGGGAATGGTATGTTCAGTGCCAGTGTCCTTACAGTAAGGAAGACCTATGGCGGATGATGGATCTTTACAGTGACGAAGACCTAGGTCGGATGATGGCTCGAGATGGCTTATTACTTTTGCAATTCTTGAGGTATGTTCTCCTTTTCAATCAAAATTTTGCTGTAAATTTAAAGTCCCTCTTATGAAGATCAGAGGATATAAAAAGATGGGTAGCCTACTTTCATTAGGAGGTATAGTATATGTTTTTTACTTGATCGAAATAAAATCCAACCACAAAATTTGGAGGTAAGATGGGCCTATAGGTAAGATCAGTTAGCTTAGCCGCCTCCCTTTTAGTGGTTGTTTAAATATGGTAAGTAACCTTAATGGTACGTCTGTCTGTTTTCTAGATTTTTAGGCGATTTACAGCACAGAAATGCATCTCGCTTCCATAGCCTCCTATTGGAGATCTCAACGAGCCGAGTCTGTAATGCAGATGTATGCTTTCGACCATTGGGACAGCCATTCGCAGTTCAGGAAGATATTATGAAAATTGACAATCAAATACCCATTTTTGTGTTACAAAAGATCCTTCAATGGGAGGCAGGTACGTATCGATGGGATCCAGATAAAGATGAAGACAACCTGATCGATCAACGGCGGGCAGATACAGATCAGGACCTCGTCTCTATTCTAAAACACGCTTGGTTCAATCTGTCACCTATTCTGTATAAGTATGACAGTCCGGATTCGCATGTAATAGCTGGAGTCCCATTGAAGGATGATTCGCATCTTTTGGAATTTGTGTATGAAAATATTATCAGCTCTTCAGATTTTAAATCCCCTTATAAGCGGAAGAAAAACAACAGGCGCGTCAGCCGCATCACTCTCCCACGAGCAGTGCAACTCAAAGGTAAAGGGGTGAAATTCGCTCCAAAGAAAGGGCCGCTCAACGAAATTCGTTTCGATCGCAGAAACCTCACGCTTTACCTACCCACAATTGAAATGGACGGCAAAGCAGACGCTGTTTTGAGAAATTTGGTGGTATTTGAAGCTTCTAAACAGGGAAAGGAATCACAACCCCTCAGGTCATATGTGAACTTGATGCAGCGCTTGATCGATACAGCCGATGACGTTGAAGCGCTGAGAGATGGCGGTATAATACACAGTTACTTGGGCACCAACAATGATGTTGCCAAAGTCTGGAACGGAATGCGCGAGCAACTACCGACCAACAACATCAAATACGAGCCAATCGACAACGCTATTTATGACGTTAAAAGCTTCTACACAAGCAAATGTAGAACCATCTGTACTGAAATTTATGGAAGGTATTTCTCAAAGCCATGGTCGGTAATATCTTTGTTTGCAGCATGCATTTTATTCGGTTTAACTGCATTTCAAACTTATCTGGCCTGGGAGCAAGTCCGCCTTCAACGAGAAAGTATGCCCAAAACATAATCGTGTAATACTGGGAATGGATGCAAACTCTATCTGGCTATAGTGAAGTACCAGGGCAATTATCATGTCCTCCTGTAATCATTCCAACTAAGTGCTGCCAGGATTTATTGGTTTAGTTTACATAAGCCCATTTTCCATATGAATGTCTGCCTTTTCTTTAATATTATAGAACGGCTGTCAGCAATTTTATCGTTGTCAGATGGATTCCGTGTGAGGCTTTCATATATAGAGCATCATTATGATATTATTTTTGGGAGTAGGATAACGAGGGAGCAATTTTCTATCCTGAATTTTGTTTTTTAGTAAAAACAATAAAAATAATGGTTCTGAATTTCATCAAAATTCAGGGATAGTTTGAGTTTTAGCATGGATCACAGTTCCATTCATTTTACACTTCTATGTGTTTTAAAACTTTATTTCAATGATTTAATCTCATTTTAAACTAACCCAAATGCTCAGAAAATCCATCAAATTTTGAATTGATCCAAAATTTAAAAACAAACGACAAGAAAACCTGCTGGAAAAATAACTCAAAACTGAAGACTGCTCCCTAGTTAACCTCCTTACTTTTGTACATTTCATTGACATGCTTTGTGCATTAATTAGTATAAATAAATTTATTAGAATTTTAATTTCTTAAATATTAAAAAGGGTTAAAACCACAAAATTTAAATTTACTTCTATATATATAACTAGCACAGCCTCAAACTCGTGGCTGGTGAAAGATGAAAGGTTTCTGCAGGTAAAATTTCCAACATTCATATCTCTCCACTATGTAACAAAACTTTAATCTTTGTTAATCATAGTAAATTTTAAATATGATAAAGTAAAAGTAAAAAAATAAACATGTAAACGGATGTCTTTATAATAGTGAGGAAGTTAGTGGTTGAAATCACAACCATTGATTTATTGGGGCTACTAAGAATATTCCATCAATATTTAATCTTGTCCATACAAAACTGATTAAGCACTAAAAACCTATTAAATGTGCCCATTGTGAATAGGTGTACATCATTGTCAATAGGTGTACACCTTTCGACCTAATTAATTTATTTTCATATTATATATTTTTTATTATTAATATTTTCTTACTGGAACAGATCTTCTTTACTAATTTTGATTAATGGGAATAATCCATCTATTCACAAATATGGTATTAATTTAATATTTTAATAGTTTAAGAATTATGTGGGAAGTTAGTTTTTCATCTTTATATTGGGAATTTTGTTTATGAGACTTTGATTATTATGGCCAATTTTAAAATAACTTAATTCATCATTTTTTTCAAAAAATAAATTTGAAAAATAAAACTTTAATTCATTAGAAAAATTACTTCACCAAAATTAAAACAATTTGAATACCCCATATTCAATACAATAATGAATGTATTACCTCTAACACATATAACCAATAAACACTTAATTCATATAATTATCAACATATTTTTACCTACTAAATCACAAATAATACCTTAAACGATTAAATCACAAATAAACTCAAATATCCCTTACACAATTTTTTTATTATCAAATTTCTATCCAAAAACAATATTCAAATCATTTTTTTTATCAAATCTCCATCCAAATATAATATATTAACATCTCTTAAACATATATCAATATAAACTAAACTAATTAACCTTCGGTACAATAAATATTTTCCTATAACCACCTACCCGGTTGGTGGACTGTCTCAATTTAAAAAACAACTGTGTGCCATCCACCCACTGGCGTAATGTCTAAATCAATAATAAAGGAAATAAAAAATACCAAGTACTTTTGTTTGTCTTTTTCTGCACATGTCTCTGTTTTCCCACGCAGAACTCTACGTATAAAGCTAGCAATTTGCCATAGATTATTTAGCTAAATTAAAAGGTAGTAGATTATTTTGAAAATTTTTAATTAGATATTTTATCTAAATTTTATAGTTTTTTTTTTCAAATTCACTCAAAAAAATTATATTATTAATTTTCTTTTCCTTTTACAGATACATATCTTTCCCAATCTCGATTGCCGGAACAGCAGAGCTCAACTATAATCATCTAAATCTTATAATAATAAAAAAATTTGTGAATTTGCTATTTTTAAAAGATAATAAATTTATTTATATTTTTATAATTGCAATTTAAAATTAAGAATATTTTATCAGATTTAAATTTATAATATTTATGTAAAATATAAGGAAAGTAAGCTTAAACAAATTAATGCTATATATAATATGTATTCCACTTATTTATACCAAACATATATCTAAAATTCACAATACATATTTAAATATTTTAAATTTATATAAATAATGTCAAAATATTTTATTTGTGGGATTGTGTTTCTTCCGCCACGGTACTACAGGTAGCTTCTGAGAGTTAATGAATGGAAGGCCGCCAGAGATTGTGAATTCTCCTATGTTTTCTCGACCTCAAGTTGTTATTAATACGTAGATATAAAGTCAAGTCGCCTCGCCTCAATTTTCATTTAAAAAGAAATTAAAGGTCCCGATCGGAGAGTAGTTTTCAGTTTTAAAGAAAAATTGGTGGGATTCATAATTTACTTTTGTTAACCTAGATTATATTTACAATGTATTGATGCTAGCACACTTTCTTATCTATCAAATGGTTATAAGTCATCAAATATATCTCGACAAAATAATGTTGAATTATTTGTTTGTAAATATTTTCACGCTTTTTTATGAAAAATCTTTCTATTATAAATTTATATTAAATATTTGAATATAGAATTTTTATTATATAATTGAAATTTTAAATTTACATAAATAAATAATATTGAAATATATTTTGTTTAATAATTCATGTTTTAATAATAAATTAAAACTTCAAAATTATAATTTAATTTTTATTTGTTAATTTGTCGGTGAAAAATTCTTTACTTCCCACTATTGGATCCAATCTTTTTGGGCATTTATTTTATTTTTATTAATTTAAGTTAAATTTTAATTATATTTTTATTTTTATTTTTTATATATTTGAAATTCCAAAGTGATAAGGTTAAACCAATAACTTCACCTAATTACAAAAATGCTTGAATACCTAACATCTCTTTATAGAGCAACAACTCTTCATAGTATTTTTTTCTTTAAAAATGAAATAGAAAATTGTGTCATCAAAAACTCGGTTCATGAGTAAAGTTAGTGGAGTGTCCATCCTAGAATATGGATACAATCCAAGTACCATGTTCCAGTCCCAATCCATCTTTTCAAAGACCATCTTCCATCTTCTTCCTTTCCTGGTATATGTTTAATTCCTCTTTTGGACCTAGGCAAATAAATTTACGTGTGGCCTAATTGTATTTTCATTTGCTTATTATCTCTGGAACACTCTTAAACATTGACATTTCAAATTATGGACTTGTGGACCTACGTATGTGTAAATACTATGAATGATTATTGTTATGTTGTTAACGACATATGTTATATGATTTACTTCTAGCATTTAAGTTTTGATTGAAGGATCTTGGTATGTAGATACTAGGTTCAAAGATATGTTTTAAATGAAAACACATTTCAATAGCATATGGTTATGCACGAGCTTGTGTGGTAAACTAACCTACTAGTTGAATGGGCTATGCAATAGCCAAAGAAGTGTTATAATGAGTAGTTGATGTCGTGGACATCGGAGAAATAGTATGTTGGGAATTATCCTTATAATGTTTTACATTGGATCAAATGCATTGCTATGATATTTGGGAAAGTGCATGTTTTTCAGGTGGCACAACTACCTGAAACTAGTATTCGATGACAAAGCTCCTAGAACATAGTGCCACAATATGGTTCATGATAAGGTGTTGACCTAGTTCTATCAAGAGGGGTCGAGGAATTTCCCGTTGGTTATCCTTTGAAACCTTGAGTCATGGGAGGGTTATGTTAGGCCATGCTCCCCTAGACATGTGATGGTGGTTACTAGTTGCCTATTGGGGAAGTTTGGTCAAGGTAGTTGACACTTCCACTTACATGTTCTATCTAGAGTTAGGTCAATATAGTTGATGCTCCAGTATAGTCAAGTAGAGGAAGGATAGGAACTGGAATATGGAAATAAGTTAGGGAGGAAGGGTGTTTTAGAGTAGTTGAGAGTGTTGTTGGGTTTTAATCAAGTAACCTTGTTTCCTGACTTATTCTCTTACTGTATTAAATTCTTGACTCGGTTATGATAATCTAGGTGAATGTTAACTGATGTGATTGATGCATTAATGTTATTATGTTAGTATAAGTGATTGAATGATTCATTACACTAGTACATTTGGCACATTTTCTGACGATGTTTTGAAGCCCTTCTAACAGAGTCACATCTGTATTTCGACAAACCCAAGTTCAATTGTTCGTCAAAAGCCTTTCGTCGCACTCTTGACAGTCATACCCACCTGTCGAACATCTTACATAACAAACTACCACGTGGAAGTTGTGGAGATATTTTACCAAAAAACAATTCGCCGCATTGAATCGACACAAGTGCGACACTCATAGAGTTGTCGTTAATGCAATGCATTTGGCTGACACATGTCATTTTCCAAGAAACTGCCATCATCCAAGTCGTCGTCATTTTACCGATGAGTTCGGTCGTTATTCTGACATAGGTGCACATAATTATCATCAAAAAGCCGATGTAGACTCCATTGAAATTACGACCTTATGATTGGCGACCTACATCAGAGTGGTGACACTCTAGAGGGTGCAGTCTGTCATTGGTCCAAAGATATAGTGTGGTAGATCTATCAGATCAGCGAATCCATGGTGGGAAACTTCCATTGGAGCGGTAATGCATGAGAGCTACAAATCCATTAGGGTTACGACAGACGGGCGAGAACAATCTGTCAAAATATCGACTTGTGTTCTACGATGAACTGAGGCATCAGAGGTCTAAAACCTATATAATAAAGTAAAAAAATTCAAATTATTGTTAAACACTGCATTGCACATAGGGAGAAGATAGATGTGTTAGATTAAGCAGTCGAAGAGGTTGAGCCCGATGTAGATGACGATGTTCTCAATATATGATGATATAGACGATTAGGATTAGGGTTTCTATTGTTGCATAAAACCCTAATTCAAGCTTGTTAGAGCCTCCACATCTAAAAATGCATAGTCACAAGTCTTAAGCAACACATGTTTTTCTTTTAAACTATAATTTATGTCATTATGTAGAAATGCACACCAGGCCTCACAACAATGTATGCCCACAACACGATTTGTGGATTAATTAGTCTAAATAAATTTATTAGAATTTTAATATTTTAAATATTAAAAGGATTTCCTTGGATGGGGTGATAGTGGGAACCACGCGTCCAGCAGAGCAGCCAGGAGAGAACTATCATGGCATCAACCACGTGACGGACGCGTGCCTCCCCCTCCCGCCACCTAAATGATTTTAAGTCGACCTTGCATGAGACAGGGCACCATTACTCTCAGTGTGCTCTGCTCTGCCTTGACGTCCCTTCGATGGACCAACGACATTGTTATGCTTTTACTCTACACGTGTGTTGGTTTAATGGAACGAACCAACTCCTCAGGTTTTATGAACTGCATCAGATGTTCCAGATGCCTCATTCTCTCTTGGTTGATTTCTCCAGAGCTCGGCCTCCTGCCCAACAATTCTTTTGCCTGTTGTCGCTCACTCTTGGTCGTTTACTCTTTCTTTGTGTTTCAGAGATGCCTAGGCAGAGAGGGAAGTTCAAACGAGGTTCGACATGGCAGCCCAGTCGACCACGTTTGGCCCTTCGCCCCCCACCTGCACCCTCCCACAGTTCCTCCTCCTTGTTTCCCACCTCGTCCTCCTCCCCAGGGCAATCAACTCATACTCCCGCCAGCCTCTCGCCCCTTTCATCGTCGTTTGCCTACAAGATGGAGTGGATTGATTTCTCGGGGACCTCGCTGGGATTCAACCCAGGACCCCTGGGAAACTTGGCCTCTGCTTCACACCCAATTCCAATGGCTCCTCCCAACTCATTGGCCCACTCAACCTCCCAGTCGCTTCATGCCCCACTTCTCGGTGCTCATTCTCAAGGCGACGACCCCGCAGCGTGCCAGAATTCACATCAGTGACCTCACTCCCGAGCCGACTCTAGCACTGACCCAGAATTTGAATTGCAAACAAGCCTCACAGTGCTGCAAGGCTTGGTCTTTGACCTACGTCAGGACTTGGATGATCTTCATTTTCTCCTGGATATTTTGGATGGAAAAGCATCACAATTCTTGCATTTTCTCTCAGCATTGCAGGGTGTCCACCACCCCCCAACAGAAGAAGCTCAAGCAGCAGGAGCTGAGACACCAGTATTGGCACCAGCTCCCCCACTAGGGACTTCGAAGAACGACGCACCAGACCAGGAGGAGAATGCGCCACCAGTCCAGTCGGAGGACACAATGTAGCTAGACGAGACACTAGTCGAGGAGGCGTCGGCTCCTCTCGAGGACTCGACACTCGATGCCTTCTTCTTGGATGCGTGGTCGTAATACAGCCCCACTACGTGATATGTACATGTGTCTTTGTTACTTTGTTGCGTGTTTAACTGTGGTTTTGCCTCATGAATGCCACCTATATCAGCTACTGTCTGTGGCTACTACTGTTAAGCTGGTCACCTTTAGGGGCCTGAATTTTGGTTTTTTTTATATGTCAGTAAAAACCTTGTTATGTTTGGCAGTTTAAGACTCAACCTTTGAAACCGTTCGATTGGCTGAGTTGGTTTCCCCTTGAGGCAAATCAGTGTTTACAGCTTGAAACAACAGAAGGATTTTGTAATCTCTAATTTTGACAAGCTTTTATACAATATTACTTATAATATATATATATATATATATATATATATATATATATATATATATATATATATATATATAAAGGAGTTAAAAAATTACAAAATTTAAATTAACTTGGATTTATGTTATATATCTTTTTATTGGAGCAAATCTTCTTTACTCAACAAGTGCAAGTGGTGTTATATCTTCCCAACAACCCATTCATTGATTCAAAGATATGGTATCAATTCAATATTTTAATGACTTTAATGGGTTAATGGTTTAGGAATTATGTTAGAAGTTTAATGACTTTAATGGTTTAATGCTTTAGGAACCATGTTAGTTTCATTTTTGTATTGAGAATTTTGTTTATGAAATTTTGTCTTTAGGGTTTTTTCTCAATTTTAAAATAACCCAATTCATCAAATTTTCCAAAAAATAAATTTGAAAAATAAAACTTTAATTTATTAGAAAAATTACTAAAAGAAAAAAATAATTTGAATACCCCATATTTAATAAGATAAATAGATCTAACCAAAAAATATTACCTCTATATAACCAATAAACACTTAATTCACATAATCATCAACATATTTTCACGAGTAAATCACATGTAATTTACCTTTGTCTCAATGAAAAAAAATCTCTCAGCCATCTACCCCACCGACACACTGTCTCAATTTAAAAAAAAAATGTCTCGTTCATGATAAGAGATCAATGACTCATCCATGATAAGTTTTTAGATTATGATAACCATGATGATAATTGAATTTACAAATAGTTGGGACTAAAACTTTAATGTATATCATTAAGTTTTTAAACCCTTAATGTTTTTAAGAAGGGCCAAAACTTGGCTCATCTAAAAAAGTCGAGTAATCCAATTCACATGGTATATGTGTGTGTGTGTGGGTGGGTGGGTGGGTGGGTGTCATTGGAGTGGTTAAGCTATGAATTTGCATTCACTATGCATGCATCCAAGTCCATCCCCCTCATGGTACCTGAGATTGAGTCAATGGTCCCCATGGGAGAGAGAGAAGACAACGATCAAACTTCATTCATGGATGGTCTACGAAAAAGTATAGATATGGGTTCTAATTGTAGTTATAGAGAGTTATAAAGATACTCTCGCTAAGGTATATACAAAGAAGAAAAATCCTAAAATATATTAGGAGATAACAAAAGTGGAAATGGAAAAAAGAGCTCAGGAGAGAAAGGAGACCTCAAACAAGAGTGAATAGTGGGAAATAACAAAGATTGAGCAGTGGAATGCTAACTATAAATTCTCTTACAAATTTGGTTACAAGATTGTTCATAAACAAATATGATGTAGCATTGCACTTCACATCCAATATATGATATCACATATATTTATTCCAACAACATGAATTTAATGACATGAATGAATAGATGTCGTAGTTGTATAATATTATGCCTTAGTTATATAATAGTAAAACTTCAAACTTAGGTTATTTATGTTTGGATAAAAAATTGCCTTATGGGCGGTGATTAAAAATCTAAACTTAGGTATAACCTAAGATTGAAAAATCACATTCGGTTAGATCTCCAACAAAAGACATCGAATTTGTTAGCCAATCACATATGTGATAAAAGTAATTTAAATATTATGAAAAAATAATTATTTTGTTAAACATATGTACAACATTGGACCAACCATGGTCAACAATGAATTGAATGCTTAAATGTTATAGTCCTAGCCTTTGGCAGCGATTAATAATATGAATAAGACTAAATATTCTTTAAAATATCAATTTTATATTTAATATATAGTGAAAATGAAAATATCAATTTTGTCTTTTAAAAATTAACTAAATTATAATACAAATAAATAAATAAATATATATATA
>JASDQU011249709.1:0-14771 GCA_032191745.1 Picea mariana
TAAGTGTCTAAATATCCTAACAAATCTAAATTGTTCTTTGAACAATATAAAACTAGAAATGAAAATGCTAAAAACTGGAAGGGTAAGAAAGTTGAAAGGTTTGATCCACAAAGAAAAGATTAAAAGTTTTTAAATAAAAACTTTACAAAAATGTTTGAGGCAAATAACTACAGAAATAATAATCCTTATAACCCATCTGATAATAAAAATGAAAAACCTACAACTTTTTATAACAAAGAAACTGCTCAAAAAGAACCAGTAAATTGTTGGGAGTGTGGTGAATTGTTATAGCAATATTTGCCTCACCTCATTAAAACATGTTTAAAAGGCCTTTTCCATTTCCCTATGCACACTTGAAGTCCCCTTTTGCAGTTACTAGAGCTAAAAAATACATTTTTCTACACATACGTGCCCTAACATCTATACAACATATGTATACGAAGGTTGCACTATTACATCCCGCGTATGTTGGGTTTTGTGCTCAAAATTAAAAAAAAATGGTGTCGAGTTTCCATGCCACATCATAGAATCCATGATCCTTGACCTTATATATATTGGAAACATTCTAACTTGGCCCTTCAGTTCCATTTGAAGGTTATAAATGGGCCTTATCCAAGCTGTGGAGAAGGGGAGAAGAATTCAACTTTGAGAGAAAAGTTACTATGGAAAAATTATTCACTTCATATTGAGTCTGCATCCCTTTTTCCTTTTAATTTTGAACACATTGTTCAACCCCCAAGCTCGTCCCTATTTAATGGAGAACCTCATTGTCTCTCTTATATGAGATTGCCTTTGGTGGAGGATTGAAGTGGTGGAGGCCAAGATGGAAGGGACTTAGATTCTCGGTTTTGAATGTGCTAACATGTAATTTTGTCATTCATAAATTTTTTTTGATTACTTTTTAATATAAATACCCTTTTCTCATCCAATTAATGTCTTGAAAATATTTGAATTATTATTCCATGGGCATATTTCTCATGAATATTGATATACTATGCTATTGTGTGTGATAACATTATATACTATCATCATATTCTCGTGTGTGTTGGTAGTTGAGGACAAATTTCATGTGTATTTCTTTGATTCAAGTGCTCAATGGTGGACTTCAACAAACATCTGGATGAGGTAGACTATTTATCTTGTCTTGTTACCATATTTATTTATATAGCATACTTGAGATTAGATTTGATTTATGTAGTCATTTTCGTCTATTGTGGCTTACCCCATTCCATAGAGTGATTTTACTCATAACATGAACCACATTATTTTAAAGATTTTCCTGGTAGAAAGAAAAAAACCAACAATATCCATATAGTTTGAAAAGCTACTACAATCAGTGAAATAGAAAGGAGTACCCCAAAGACTAGCGCATCCTTGGAGAACACAAAAGTAGATCATCAACCTTCCATGGTGGAAGTAGAAGGTATGTTGAATAATCAACCAATTTCCATTTTGATTGATCCAAGTGCTAGTCTAAGTTATGTTTCACCTAAGATAGTGGAAATTTGTAAGTTCCGGAAATAAAATTTAGAAAAGGCATGGCTAGTACAACTTACTACAGGAACAAAAAGGAAGGTTACAAATCTTGTTAAAGGATATGAAATTAGTATGAATGGCTTTAAAACTCAAGAAGATTTGAATATTTTCCAACTACGATCATATGATGTATTAGTCGATATGGAGAGGTTATAAAAATATAAGGTAATTGTAAATTGCTATGATAAAAAATTTACTTATGTAGATAACAATGGTAACATTATTAATATAAAAGGAATACCAAGAAACATTAGTATTGGGAATGTAATATTCCTAGGCTGAACCCAATTTTAAATGTAAAATAAAAATGTACTTAAGTTGGTAAGTTGTTTGATATCAATTTTGTATGCACATTTCATGCCATAGTGTGTGCATATACTGTGTAGTAAAATGATGAAGTGTGCAAATTCTAGTATACTGTAACATCTTTCTCTTGCGTGAACCGAGCAAACTTATTTTTGAGGACACTTGCGTGCAGGTGATCTGAATTATTATACTATTTGACATTTTGATAATGATTATGAGATATTATGGATTCGATTATGTGTTATTTTGTTGTATTTACATAGACATGTGCTATTGAATGGGTTCTCCTAAGTGTGCAGGACTTTGGACATTGAGGATGCATAAGCATCGATGAAACCCCTTGGACTCTGGATCGAGTCAGGGAGTGGACTGTTGGGTTTGAATGTTGTTGATGTGACATGTTTATATATGATTAGATGTTATGATGAATGATTATTATTGCTGATATGATTCGTTGATGGATGCAGGATTACGATATCTTTCCAACCAGACTCACATTTGGAGTAGAGGGTTCACGCACGACAACCAGAGACATTGATCTGGATTATTTTTAGCAAGAAATGAGAGCGGAGATATAATAAACAAATGCATAAAGATATCACAGATATCCAATAATATAACACAAATGTATCATATATGCAACCATAAACATAGAGATATAGTAACACATGATTTCTATTAATGAAATAAATGTACAGAGACTGTAAAAATACAAAGTGAAAGACTCGCTAGAATGGTGGTAGCTTATCTCTGAGAAGAGATGTGACAGCTACTCTCATTCGAAAGAATATGATTATTACAATGAGGCTCTAAGGTCCTTTATAACATGAGGAAAATCCAAAACCCTAACCCTAGAGGATGAAAAAAAAAAAGGTTTGGGGGCCCCGATGGAGGTAGTTGATATGTCAACTTCCTGGGGGCGTAGCCTTTTCATACGATCTCCGTTTGGGGCACTCAATACCTCGTTAGAAATATATATCTGAGGAGTACAATTTTTGTGTGAGAAACATCGAAGGAAATTCCATGTTTTTCCCTGTTTTCCCAAAAAACGCCGTTTAGGGCCTCAAAATGGCTCTGGAAGTTCAGGACACGAAAAGATGCTAAAAATAGTAAATTGCCAAAATTGCCAGAAAACTATTTTGAGCTAGTTGGAAAAGGTGGATGGCCACCGATATCCCCCTGGATCAATCGTCCCTCCTTAGGAAGCAATGGTCTTCATTGCATTGAGTGCCCAAGGGAGAGGAAAAAGTGTTTGCTGAATCTGAATCTTGGTGAGTTGCTTGCCTAGCTGGAGACGTCATGTTGCTCAGTTTGTGGAAGTCTGTCACGAACTTGTTGAGGTTGAGGTTGTTCAACAAGTTGAGCTACATGAGAGGACAGTGTGCAGAAGGAATCTTTGCACTTTTTTGCAACCTTGTCGACGTACTTCTATTGGATAAAAGGTGTTTGGGGCGAGGTTGTAGTGGTTGCAGTGTCCTTCTATTCCCCTTTTGAACACTTTGTGAAAAAGCTAATTTTTTCAGTATGAGATACTACCTTGCAACATTGTTTAGGTGGAACAATAGTCGGAACTACCTCTGGTATTCTGTAGAGATGACCCCCCAGAGAAACAATGACATTGCGGGGTCGAGACTCATAAACAACATGGTGTCTCCACATATATGGTTGGAACAAGAGAACATCACAGACATATAGTGGGATAAGATCACATAATACCTCATCCTTGAAGGGCTAGATGTCGTATGACAATCGACACTACTGGCTGACACAAATATCCCATCCCTAATGAAGGCACCTGATGTTGTATGGTTGTGGGTGTGGTGTTCTCGACAATACCAACTATTTCTTCTGTCTTCTACTATCAACAATAAAATGCAACAGGGTCCCCTTCACCCACATCTTTGAATTAAAAAGGCACTCCCCCTCTTCAGGATCTATTGGTTCTTTTGGTTGAATTGTTGCGGTTGCGACAATAGCAGTGGGTTCTTCATCGATGATCTGTCTTTTACCAGTATTTTCATAATCAAATTCCAAATCAAGGTTAGGCTCCTTGTCCTTGATCTCAACCACCAATGATTATTTTGACAGACATTCATCGGTGTTGTGCTAGGGGATTTTGTTGAAATCACACTATTTCCAGGTTTCCTTCTTCATCTTTTCGTGACCCTTCTTTTCCTGTGGATTAGATTGGTTTTCAGGAAGGTATTTGTTAGGGTCATATTTTTCATACTTTGGTTGTTGTGTATTTGTATATCCAAACTCACATTTTTTCTAGTTCTTAAACTTCTTCTCGATTTTAACAACATATCGATAAGAAGAACCGAGTGATGAGATGCCCAAAAAATCCATTTCAGTTCTGATGTATCTGTGTAGAACCCCATGGTATTTCAGAACCAAATTTCATTTGGAGTCCTTGATACCCATCTTGGTGCACAAGGGATGGAAAGTATTGGTGATCTCTAGAACTTCTTGGCCCCTCTCTTGTCGCAATGTGATCTATCTCATGTATCGGTCCTCATAGTTGCCAACAGGGTAATATTGTTCCTTTACCGCAACCAAAAAAAATCCCAAGTGGGCTCGACCCCATATATTCTAGGCTCCTCTGTGGAAATATGCTCCTAGTAATTTTCCCACCAATGTTTGACATGGGGGAGAGATTTCAGGAGTGCCAAGGTGACCTTTTCTTCGTCAGAAAAATTGTTCATCTGCATCTAACCATTTGTCTAGGGATTATGCATCTATCTTCCCTTCAAATACATAAATATCAAAATTAAATTGTACCTTGAAATGTGAGGTGCCTCCAAAGTGGCCGTTTGATGAAGATGTTCCTATTTCTATTGGAAAGCATTGAAGGATGTGGGAAAAATTCTCCATCATTTCGTCCCTCTGTCACATGAGAGCTTGCTCAAACAACAGATTGATAGAATCATCTCCTCTATCATTTTTATTTTATTCCTCCATTGAGGGTTTCTTGGGTTTGAGAGAGTGATTTTACTCAAGAGAGACAAGCTCAAGTCCCAACTTTATATACTGGGACCTCGTCGGGGACATGCACTGAAAAACAATTAAGAGTAGCCTACTCTGATACCACTGATCCAGATTATTTTCGACATGAAATGAGAGCAGAGATATAATAAAGAAATGCAAAGAGATATCACAAATATCCAATAATATAACATAAATGTATCATATATGCAACCATAAACATAGTGATACAATAACACATGATTTCTATTAATGAAATAAATGTACAGAGACTGTAAAAATATAGATGAAACACTAGCTAGAATGGTGGCAACTTATCTTTGAGAAGAGATGTGACAACTACACTCATTCACAAGAAGATGATTATTACAATGAGGCTCTGAGGGCATTTTTAACATAAGGAAAATCCTAAATTCTAACCCTGGAAGATGAAAATCCAAAAGGTTTTTGGACCCCAATGGAGTTAGTTGATACGTCAACTTCCCGGGGGTGTAACATTTGCATACGATCTCTGTTTGGGGTGCTCAATACCTCGTTAGAAAGATATATCTGAGGAATACATCTTTTGTGTGAGAAACAACGAAGGAGATTCTATGTTTCTCCCTGTTTTCCAAAAAAGCCTCGTTTAGGGCCTCAAAATGGCTCTGAAATCTCAGGACCCAAAAAACTACTAAAAATACTAAATTACCAAAATTGCCAAAAAATTGTTTTGAGCCATTTTGAAAACTTGGGTGGCCACCGATATCCACCTAGATTATACATTTAGGGAGAGGTGTGGAAACAACCCTACCACAGCCTACTAGCATTCATGTTGTGGCTCGAACTGTAGGTTAAGGATTACCTAGTTCGAGAAGACCCACGATATTGTGAGGGCATACTATGACAGTCGCTCATGATGATTCTAAGGGGCACACAATAAGGTAGGGGATTTATTCCTTAGAGGCCCTTAGTCTCCCACAATATCACCTAGCAGAGTATTCACTCCAGGGGTTTGATGTCTACGAAATTTAGTCAATAGGAAAGTGGCACCCTTGGAGCACGTAGTGTGTCTTGAAGGGAACATCGTGCAAGGAAAATGGAAAGAGGCAAGTGACACCCTTGGAGCACGTAGTGCATCCTGAAGCGCACGTCGTGATTTTAACTAGTAAGTAAATAAACCTAGTCAGTCTTTACATTAATCATGTGATAAATAAAGTTTAATGACTAATTTTTCCCTTAAGAAATCTTGCCAAGCCTACCGAATTAAAAACCTAGGTCTGAGTAAAACCTTAGAACAAAAAAAAAAACTAATTAGACATATAACTAGATTAGAGTGGAAATTTTAATTCCCTAAGGTTCTTGGTATCAAATTTTAATTCAGTAAGGATGTTTTATAAAATTTTAATTCACTAAGATTCTATTTATAAAATTCAATTCACTAAAGGTTCTTTTATAACTAATAAGAGAAATTCAAATTTAACTATTAAAGAAAACAAAAAAAAAGAAATTATAATAGAGGATCAAATTCATAAAAATAGTAAATGGTTGTTTATCTAAACTACTAATTCCGAACTTAGTTATAAAAAGGGGAAACTTAAAGGAAAAGGAAACTTAAAGAAAAAGTGAAACTTTAAAAAGCAGGAAACTTAAAGAAAATGTTGAATGTCTAACTTAGTAAGGAATCTAGTCTTTGGAACTTTCTATTTATGAATTCGACTACTAATTAAGTAAGGCATAAGTCATTTAAGAATTGTAAGGGAATATTGGGACACTGAGGAGCGTTTTTAGGGATTCTCTTGGTGGGTGAGGGAAATAGGAGTATTTAATTTACTAATAAAAATTGATTTTCTGGTGCAACTAGGGGAACGGGCAACATGTGTATGGGGGAGGTTTTTTCAAAATCAATTAAATGAAAAAGGAACTTAATGAGAATTTGGGAAACTATTTACCTGAGAAATCTATTAAAGAGATGGTGGAGGAGGACTATGGACACATATGTGGTTTGTGTAACGTTACGCTGCTAAAATTTTATCTTGACTAAACTTTCTCTTGTGGGAGTTGGGATACCCAGCTCGAGAAACAAGTGGTAGCTTGACCTTGCGAGGTGAGATAGGTGCTAGTATTCTTTGGTATTTTGTGTGTGGCCCCTTTGTGGCATGGGGGAATCATGGGGAAGAAGAGTAACCCTAGCATTGGCTAGGAGGTACTAGTGAGTTCACATCGGTTGGAAAGAAGGAGCTGGACCGAACGCGTGCGGGACAATGACTTCAGAGCTCTAACATTTGGCTACGGTACACATGTGTATATTTGTATTGAATGGTATTTTAAACATTGTTCCTACACCTTCAATAATATACTTCTATTGTGTTAAAGTTTATGTTTAATCAACATAATACTATCCAGATATTTCATTTTTATCTTTCCGCAAATTGTCTTGATGAGCCCAACGTTTTATGATCAGAGAACTTAAATTAATCCCAACCTTATGCTTGTTTTATTTTGAATTGATTTCCCATGGGGAACCCAAAATCTGATTGCAATTACTTGTCTACGTTTTTTTTATTGATTTAATATGAAGAAAAATTGTGATTTTATCTTTTGTCCCTTATCCTTAAGTTATTAGTCTTTGCATACGCAGTTGGCCAAGAGCCTAATCGATTGTCTTCACTCCAGTGTTTAGGACTGATATTTAAATGCCATGCTTTCCTGTGCATGGATAATAAGTGAAGGATAAATTTTCTCCCAGCTATCTATCCCTTACTTATCTATGCATTTTTCTCTTATGATTAATCTCTAGTCCTTATGCCTTCTTGTGAATGAGTATCTCTATGTTTTTTATTGATTCATTGTTAAATGATTAATATATGTATTTTCCTTGTGAATGATTATCTCTGCGCTGAATGATTAATCTCTAAAGGATTAATCTTCAATTCCTTGGCTCTTGGAAAAAAGGGGAAAAAATGGTTCTTGTCATCTTACCCAACATTCACACCACATTTTCTTTGCATCTTACCCATCATGCACACCACATTTTTCTGGCGTTTTTCACAGTGAATTCACCGAGTAAGTACATAGCCATGTCATCTAGGTTTAAACAACATCCTGGTTATGGATATTATTATTCCTTACCTGCTATCCCATCACATTGGTAACATGAATTTTTAATTGTGTAGATAGTGGAATGATTCAAAACGTGTTATCATGTGTATGACTGCGATTGTATGACATTAAATCCTAATTAATTAACAACAATATCATGAATAGCGATTTAATATTATGAATTACAATATTATGGATAGAAATATCATGGATAGCGATTTAATATAATGGATAGAAATACCATGGATAACAATTTAATATTGTTGATCACAAGTGTTATTACATAGTGATATCATATTTACACAGCGATAACTTATGGTTATTTACACAACGATACATCACAACAATATTATTATGATATCAATAAATTTCATCGATATTGTTATCTACACAGTGATATTTATAGATCATATGCATCATATAGTTACACAACGATCCTATGGATCATATTTTTATTTACACAGTGATATTTATTATCATTATGAAGTTGTGTATCAAATGGTTGTTGTTGTTTACATGAAATGTCCATTGAATTTTGAGTGCCTCTTTCTAGTCAAATTGTGTTCTAGAAAAGATAGGCATATTACTAGGATTAAGGACATGTGCATGGAAAAAGGTAAACCCTTCTACAGCCAACATGTTTGGTTTCTAGTTTCAATGTTTCAATGTTTAGTTATATGAAATAATATTAATTTATTAAAGGTGAACAAACTTCACATAAACTTTTCTTCATAATCAAACTTTTAATCAGTTAGTTTAACACACACTTAATTAAATTAACTAACATGTCTAAGTAGGTACTTTACTAACATATACTTTAAAGTGAAATGAACATTGAAGAAAATAAAAGTGGATTTGTTATACAGAGAAAATATTTTTTTTTATTAATATTAAATGATATAAAAGTTTTAAAATTTATTTGATTTTTATTAAAAACAATAGGATTATCATTTGTTAGATAGAGATATAAATATTTAATTAGTAGGATTTTTTTAGACATAATGGTTTATTGGTGTAATATTTAATATCTTGTGTAAGATTAACAGTTGGGGGATTAATAGTTTAACAATTGATTGGTTATTATGCAGCTTGCGCCTTATGTCAAATTGTAAATGGTGGTTGGTCATAGTTGTTTCACCACACATGTTGCCTTGTAGGAAACAAGAAATCCTTCAGTTAGTAGTGCAATTTAATTGAGTGATGTCACCTTGCATCTTGTTGACTTGTTTCTTGGGTGCATGGGTGTAGTCTTCGTGTATTTATTGACAAGTGATTTGGTCTCCTAGCGCGAGGGATTTATCTTGGGTAAACGGTCTAGATATTTTATGTTACACCATAGTTATTGTCACCGATATCACCTTATGATGAAATGATTCTTGATGAGGGGATCGTTTCATGCCCTGATGGATATATGCAAATGATAACCTGGATGGAGTCCTGTGCTTCCCTATGTGGGCGTTTTGTTCGTTGTAATTGATGTTGGTACTTGGTTCTGTAATGTCTCAATGCATTTGGCTTTGTGCGCTATAGAGGTTTCTAGTTACTGGTCGTTGAAGACGATGTGTCAAGTTGTTGATGTTTTCCTTTAGATTGTAGGTGTTGTCTTGCTTGTGTCGGGTGGTTAGTCATTTTTAACTATCTATTGATTTTCGCATGTGTCATCCAGTTGCATGATGTGCTAGTATGTTGTGTCGTTGTTGTATGGTGCATGAATGCATAAGTTGTGTTGATTAATTGTTGTCATTGATTGCCTTACTTCTTAAAAAAAAATATCAATTTCACTTCTTGTGTTGCATGTAGTTGTAACGATGAGGGTCGTTACATATGGTATTAGAGTCGGTTCGACCTGCGACTTGGGATCACTATGGCTTCCGTTGATTTGATATTGATGATAAGGTTCCTAATTAATTTGATCTGTACTTGTGCAGGTAATCATGGTTAGGGAACGTTGCAGAGGTAGACAACAGGGTGCTAGGGGAGGAGGCGTTATGCCCCTAGTAGCATCCACGCCTGAGGGGTCTAACCCCTAGGGAGACAAACAGGTAGTTGTGGGCGATGTGTCTGGTCTGATGAGGTCCTTTTAGAGGATGTTTGAAGCACTGATCAACCATTTGGATAGAGATTAGGCCAAGGCACTAACACCCCTTGAGCTTCCATCATGTGCTTCGGTCAATATTGGTAGCATTCACTGCGAACTAGAGAAGGTCAAATTTCCCAATTTCTTTGGTGCCCCGGAAGACATAGTCACCGAGGCATGGTTGGAGAAGATGGCAATGTTCTTTACAATTCGTGACTATACCTCCAACATGAAGGTCCACATACTGGTCTTTCAACTAAAGGGGAGCGCTCTTATATGGTGGAAGACGCTCTTGCCATAATTGAACATGGTCATCGAACACATGTCATGGGAACTATTCGAGGAACAGTTCCAAGAGGAGTATATATCAGAGGAATTTATTGATTGTCAGCTCAACAAGTTCAATGCCTTACGATAGGGACGTCGTATAGTGCCCATGTATGGGGCCTGTTTTATGGAACTTCTTCGATATGCTCTGTACCTAAATACCGAGAAACTTAAGGTCAACAGGTTTTTGTTTGGCCTTAATGTTAGCATTCATTCAAAGTTTAGGATTATGATGCATCATACCTTGCATGATGTCATCCAGAAGTCCCTCATAGCTGAAGAGGATCTTATCAGTGAGGTTGAAAGCAAGACTCCAGCGAGACTAGCAGTGCAGGTGTCATTTGGTGCCCAACATCATTAGACACCAGCTAGACATATGCCAAGATATCGTGGCTTCCAGAGAGGATCTACATTCACTACACCTCGGTGAACAGTGATTCATTAGCAGACTCCTTAACGAGGATCACAACACCAACAACAACATCGACTGTAGAAGGAACAATTTAGGCCTTGTTATCCCCACTTTTAGGGATAACTAGGAGATCATGTCTCGAGGCCCACGGGTCCTATACATGGAGTACCAAGATCCGGATCAATTTTAGCATGGCTCTGGAGGGCCCACCCTTTCTTCATTTCAGTGCCCCTATCTTACCAGGAGTACCAACATCCATCACCATCAGATTGGTCTTATGTCAAAGATGGCTCTTGCTCCATGAGGTAATGAGTTTGGGTATCATGGTATGTGTCACTTTGATCATCAAAACCTTTGAATATGTGTATATGTTTCCTTTTATTTCTAAAAAATACTTGGATCTTACACTTTCCCACTTGACCATGTCTGGGGGGATTGACATGATGCCCTAGTAAGCATCTGCCTGTAGGTTTTGGTTTTCAACTAGGGAGGGATTTTGAAAATCCATCATCCAATCCCATCATAACACCACTTTTTCATCTAGGTTCCCACCCATCTATCCCTTGCACTTGTTCGGGTAATGGGTTAACCTATTTACAGGATTGCACCTTACCTCATGGGAAGAAGGGGCTAAAGGACCAGAAGATAAAATCAAGATGGAAAAAGATAAAATCCTAAGAATAAAACCTCGAGATGCTTCGCTCAAGGATCCCTGAGAAAACAATAAAAGGCTTCTTAGCAAGAAACAAGGGGGACCCTTAAAAATAACAAAACAAGACCTAGTCAGAGGATACAGGGTCTCATCATGATCCAACCTATTAGGTCCATCGGTACCTAACAGTATGGTATTACCACCATCTGGTTACCATGAGAAGGTAGTGACTCTTGGTTACATTTCCAAGGGAAAGGGGGTCTCATCATGAGCCAACCTTCTCATTTCTACAAAAGTACTTGTGGGTAACACTGTACTTCTTAATTGAATGGTTGTATTGTTATTTCTTTCATTTATTGTTATAAATTTGATGAATAAACTCAAGGTGACAAGCACACATTGTTGATCCTTGTATCATGTCCCCATCAATACTTTTCAACCATTATTTGAAGAGAGAAAGATCCTAGCCTTATCTACACTCTTTCCCACTCTTCTTGTGCTAGCCGTTTTAATTTTCTGAGTTAAGAAGAAGAAGATGCATCTGGGCCTAGTAAAGCTACACCTTGATGAGATGATTTTCTAGGGTTTGCTAGTAAAGCCTTTCCATGGATACCTAAGTTTTTAGGATAAAAGGGATCCTATGGAAACTCTCATTGGACCAAGTTTTGTGAAAGGTTTTTATTTCACCAATCTAGACAAGAACACCATGATGTCTTTACATGACTCTTTGTGAGCTCACTCATCGAAAGTGCCAGGGAATGGATTAAAAAACTCTCGAAAGGAAGAATCAAAACCCATGAATATCTTTAACAGATATTTAAGAAGATTTGGTGTGAAAAGGAAAGCATGGATTCCCTTTACTCTCAATTCCTTGAAGCATGCAAACAAACAAACGAATATGTTAGGGGATTCAATGATAGGTTCAATACTCTTATTCAAAAAATTGAGCCTGATTTCCTACCTAAGAGCATGATTCTCCAACGTTACCTCAATTCTTTTGAAGGGATCTTACAACTCACCCTCAAGAATCATTTCCCTACAAACCTAGAAGAGGCTCAAGATATTTCCTACCAAATAGAAGAGAACCTCAAGTTAAGCATCCTCACCCATCAATTCAACCTTTTTAACAATGATTACATCTGGGAAAGCATGGAAGGAACAAAACATGACCTTTTGGAAACTCCAAAATTGGAGGACAATTCTCCCTGGAGGAAATGGAGCATGGGTTCCTCAAACATGAGGGATGTCGTAAATATTTCAAAGAAGCATGAACCATTCGAGGGTATAAGTATAGCTACTCGTGAGAAACCTGATTTTGAAGAGTCCTTATTCGTCTTGACCATGCCAAGTGAAATCCAAGAAATTGAAGGAATGAATGAACTAAGATTTGAGTACTTTGGCCAAACCAATAGGGACCCAGAAACGATATCTGAAGAGCCCCGGGTACATAATGAAACCAACTTAAGGACTAGTATGTCCTATATCTTGCAAAGCATTAAAAGAATTAGTGAAATGTTGGATATTCCTTTTATGACAAAGAAAGACCCGGATGACCAATTATCGTTCGAAGGAACTTCCACACTATTACAAACTGGTCATTTTGAGCAAGATGAGAAAACACCCTCTTTCTTATTAACAGATGATCTTGAACCTAGTGACTATAACTTGGTGTATCCATGCTTGTTTCAAGATTGGCCCACTCTTCCCTTGACAGAAGAGGATACAAATTAGGTTTATTATCACGATGATACCTCTGACATCTCTCAAGATTGCAATGATTATTGTCCCACACAAGAAGATGGCTATTCAGTAATGAAAGAATTTGGTTTCGTTAAATGGGAATAAAATGTTTTCAGGGACATTGAAGTCCATAAACAAATAAAAAACATAGGCCATGTTATAGAAGGCCCCCAAAGATGCCTCAACATCACTCCTGAAGAACACCGAAAATAAATGAAACAGACATCAAGGAAGTCTAGAATGGAAATAATAAACAATTTGGACCCTAAGTCAAGGAAGAAGTTGGAGAAACAATAATTTTAGGTATATAGGCAAAATAAACTAAACCAACCACCCCTTACCATTCCTACAATGACTCAAAAAAATCCTTCAACTTCGAAGTTTCCTCCTCCTGAAACACCCAAGACCAAAAGGGAGGACTTAGACTTTGACTTCGAAGGAGCATTATCCAAAATGCACGTCACCATCGCTTTGAAAGAAGTCATTAAGGTTCCATCTATTAAACAAAGATTTGATAATTTCTTCAAAGGGTCAGATGAACCTATGGACCCTCCTATTATGTTACAATCTGATCACTTTAGGGTCCATACGACAAACACCCACCCTTCGTCATGACCTTGCTAATGAATAATAAAAGACTTAACAATTGCATGTTAGATTCAGGGGCTGGTGATAACATGATGTTTCTCAAGGTCATGCAACAATTAGATCTGAAATTCATACGACCTTACAGAAATCTGTGTAGCTTCGAATCTAAAGCCATACTGACACATGGAGTAGTTGAAAATGTGGAAGTTTGCCTTAACGAGTACCCTGAGAAAGTAATCCACATTGACATTGTGATAGTAGACATCCCATATGTGTGGGGAATGTTGTTGTCTAGGAAATTTGAATCAATGTTGGGTAGCACCCTTGAGATGGACCTCACTTATGTGAATTTACCTTTGAAAAATGGAATAATAGGTCATCTCCCAAATGTGCCAATAACTGGAACCCATGTGCAAGAATCTAGTCACCCCATCAAAAATAAAAAAGCACACGAGAAAGTCATGGGATATCTTCCTATATATTATCCTAAAGATGTGCCCTTTGCAAAAAAGGAAGATTAGATACAATGGCCCACAAAAGAAATATACTTGCTACTCCTAGGCAATTATAAAGATAGGGAAGTTGGGACCATGAAGTTGAAAAAAAAAGGAGAAGGTGACATATTGATTCAACCTTCCCAGCAAGAAGTCTTTACATCAAAATCCCACCGAGCTCCCTCTATACAATACACCAGGGTTGTTCAAGGAATGACAAATTTGAGAATCAGAGAGTACAATGAGGGGGACATGGTATGGATGTGGGATACCAATATACGAGGAGCCTACTGATGTCAAAGGAATTACTCAATTTTGTCTTGGCCCTTTCAAACTTGGAATAAATTTAGTTAATGACTCTTATTACCTGTCTATATTGAAAGAACAAAGACAGATAGTCGTGGTCAGCGGGCGCCTCCTCAAACCATACCAATATGGGGGGACCTTATATGATAGGTAAGTATAGGTAAGTATAGGTAAGTAGGTAGGCATTTTGCATTAATGTATTATACCATTTCCATTGCTTGTTAGTTTTTTTTCATGTTCACACTTATAATTGCTTCACTTCACTCTTAT